>JAVTVY010023899.1:0-87271 GCA_036873755.1 Hanleya hanleyi | reverse complement strand
GTGTGTGTATGTGTGTGCTTGCGAGTGTTTCTTGGATCGGAGCTCTTGGAGCTCAAAGCCTGTGGAGCTCAGAGCTCGGAAGTGACATTTGCATATGACCTCTGTGAGGTCACTTCCGCTTCCGTTCACGTGACCGGAACTGACCTTTGACCCCGGCGCGTGAGCGGAACTGACCTTTGACCCCGGCGCGCGCGGTGTAAAGGTTTCCACCGCGGTGGAAACCTTTGCGCGCCGGGGTCAAGGTCAGTTCCGGTCACGCGAACGGAAGCGGAAGTGACCTCACAGAGGTCATATGCAAATGTCACTTCCGACCTCTGAGCTCCACAGGATTTGAGCTTCAAGAGCTCCGATCCAAGAAACACACTCGCAAGCACACACATACACACACACATGTGCGCCGGGGTCAAAGGTCAGTTCCGGTCACGCGCCGGGGTCAAGGGTCACTTCCGGTCACGCGAACGGAAGCGGAAGTGACCTCACAGAGGTCATATGCAAATGTCACTTCCGACCTCTGAGCTCCACAGGCTTTGAGCTCCAAGAGCTCCGATCCAAGAAACACACTCGCAAGCACACACATACACACACACAGAGGCATACATACACACACATACATACGCACATGCACGCACACGCACACACACTCACAACCACCTACACACACACACACACGCACACACATACACACACACGCAAACACACATTTGCATACGCACACAAACGCTTGCATACACAGACGCATACACACACTTGCATACACGCACGCACACACACAAGCCTATATACACACACACACACACACGCATACACACATGCATACACACACAATATGACTATTCACATGCAGGACATGAGAGCTTCTGGACATGGACCTGATAGAAGTCCGGAATGGTGGAACATTCGTAAACATCCGGGCACTTTTACATCCGGGGACTTTTAAATCCGAAGAGACACGGAAGTGCCCGAACATGATACCAGCTAGCGTGCTATAAAAGGGAAGCGGTCTGGCCGTTTCATCAGACACTCTGTCAACCATCAAGATGTTCACTTGTACTACGTGCTCGAAATCATTCACTCGTCTGCACGACTTGCGCCGCCATGAGGCTACCAAGCATGAAGGAACCGCCCGGTATAACTGTACGATATGTACACTGTCGTTTCAGCGCCCGGATCATTTACAGCGCCACACACGTGCACGCCATGAAGTACCCAAGCGTCCATGCGAAGAATGTGGTCGGCTTTCCAAACTGACCAGTCAGTTGCTGCGACACCAACGCACACGACACCCTGTTCCGCAGCCACGTTTGCAGATAGAAGAGCCCGTAGGCATCAATATCGAAACAGGGGGAACTCCCGCCCATCGCACGAGGGCCGATGATGATGTCGCCCTAATTCAACAGTCAAATTCCAACGACAAGACCTTGGGCCAGATTTTGTACGACGTGGAGGGCAAAGTACACTTCGTGGACGAAGCCATAAATGTTCCCAGCGATCTGTTACACGAAGACCATCCAGTGAGTAACATTTATCGGCGCCATTGGCCCATGATCCGGCACTGTTTCTACCGTCATCGCCCTATTCAAGATATCTACAATTTCCGACTGACCGACCTCGCCCGTCTACGTAGCTACGTAGAAGCCATCTTCAAAGATCAAACTACGGCCTTCAAATTGAATCTGGTGTTTGGTTATGTGCTGCAGCATAAAGAGACAGTCCAAGTCCGATATTTTTACCCGAGCAGTAACATCCGGGTATTTGACCAACCGTTTACCATCATTAACCGAGTGTCGCTAGAGACGATGCTGGAGAAACTGGACACCGTGGATCCCTTGGAATGGGCCCAACAACAACGCCCCAACACCAAGTGGACAGTGGAGAGTGTGACCAATGTTACGTTTTTCGTTACCAAGCTGACCGACCACTCCCATCGGCTGAATGCGTCACTCATGCACTGATGAATACCATAACATGCCGTACATACTCTATATGTCTACATGTTGATCGTTGACGGTACGGAGGTGACCGAAGAGACACGGATGTTACCGAAGATGTCACGGCTCGGCCCTCGACTTGGGGATAGTTGAACTGAGTGTGCTAAAAATAGATCACCAGCTAGCGTGCTATAAAAGGGAAGCGGCCTGGACGTTTCATCAGACACTCTGTCAACCACCAAGATGTTCACTTGCACAACTTGCCAGAAGCTGTTTACTCGTCTAGATAATTTACGACGCCACGAGGCCTCCACCCACAACGATGCTCGGTATACTTGTACAACCTGCGCACGGTCATTCAATCGGGAGGATCATTTACTGTGCCACGAACGCTCATTCCACGAGGGCGCGACGGAACAATGTAACGGTTGTGGTCAACTCTTCAAACGACGCAGTCAGTTGCTGCGACACCAACGGTTGATTCATGCCCCGGTACCATGGCATGTGCGACAACTTCCTACTGAAGAGGAGCCGCGGAAGGTCAGACCTAGTGAAGATGAGCCCGGGGAGACGAATGCCACTGGTGATGCGATGAAGGAGAGCCCGTCTATACCCACAGTTCAGAGCCTGGATATCCAGCCGGACCCCACCGTTACGGTTTCGAGTCATACGCCTGACAACATCGAACATTTTCTAGACGAGCCCATAAATGTTCCTAGCGATCTCTTACAGGGCGCCCATCCAGTGAGTGACATCTATCGGCGCCATTGGTCCATGATACGGCACTGTTTCCACCGTCATCGCCCTATTCAAGATATCTACAATTTCCGACTGACCGACCTCGCCCGTCTACGTAGCTACGTGGAAGCCATCTTCAAAGATCAAACTACGGCCTTCAAATTGAATCTGGCGTTTGGTTATGTGCTGCAGCATAAGGAGACAGTCCAAGTCCGATACTTTTACCCGAGCAGTAACATCCAGGTATTTGACCAACCGTTTACCATCATTAACCGAGTGTCGCTAGAGACGATGCTGGAGAAACTGAACACCGTGGATCCCTTGGAATGGGCCCAACAACAACGCCCCAACACCAAGTGGACAGTGGACAGTGTGACCAATGTTACGTTCTTCGTGACCAAGCTGACCGACCAACCCATCGGGTGAATGTATTCACCCAGGCACTGATAGATACTCAGAATGCACAAGCAACTATCTGAGGATATGTTGCCTCAACGGTATCCTGGGCTGCCCGATGATGATTACAATAAACGGTTCAAAGCGAACATGTCCGAAGATGGAACTTTCTGAAATGAAGACTTCTGATTGGACAAGAATACATCTAACGGACAGGAACGAATATGACAGATGCAATGGTGGCCTCTGATTGGACAAGAGTCTTCTTGAATTGTAACACCAAGTGGATAGTGGAGATAATGACCAATGTTGCGTTCTTCGTGGTTAAACTGACCACCACCTCCATCGGATGAAAGTATTCACCCACGCACTGATAGATACTCAGAATGCGCAAACAACTATCTGAGGATATGTTGCCTCAACGGTATCCTGGCCTGCCCGACGATGATTAGAATAAACGGTTCAGATGGCACTTTCTGAAATGGAGACTTCTGATTGGACAAGAATACATCTAACGGACAGGAACGAATATGAAACATGCAAATGGTGGCCTCTGATTGGATAAGAATCTTCTTGAATTGTAAATATACCCAACGCGGCTCCCCCAGCGTGGGTATGATGTAACATTGGGGAAAATAAACTATATGAAAAAAACTTCTTGTTGTTGTTGTTCTCTCATGTGTCATCCTTGTTGTTGTTGTTGTTCTCTCTCTGGTCTATATCATGGCGTTATGTTAGAGTGTTAAGGTGTAACGACGGGCGTTGACGGGCATCACTGCATTTCGAAGAATTAGTGACAATTCCATGGAATATCAGAGCTTCTGAGCTATTTCACCAGGGCGTTGAAGCATTAAGAATGGTGTTGGTGGGCGTTGCTACAAGATGACACCTCACACGGTCCATTTGGACCGCGGATGGTCCATCTCTACACCAAATAACATCCTTCACTGCTAAAAAATGCCCACTTTCGCTACAACTTGTACTAATGACGTCACCAATGACGTCACAGATGCTGTAAATATCCCTGAAATCAGGGTCTATACTCCGAGAGCTACAACATGACACCCCACACGACGCATTCGCAACGCGGATGGTCCATCTCTACACCAAATACCTTCCTGCACTGCCCCAAAAGGCTCACTTTCGCTAATACTCCTACTGATGACGTCATCGATGACGTCACAGATGCTTCGGACATGCCTCAATTCGGAATGTACACCCCGAGAGCTACAAAATGACAGGATGGTCCATCTCTACACCAAACTCACCCCCACGCACCCACAAAATGTCCACTTTCGCTACTACTCGTACCGATGACGTCATCAATGACGTCACAGATGACGCGGACATCCCTCAAATCGGAATGTGCACGCCGAGAACTACAAGATGACACCTTCCAGGACGCATTCGAACCGTGAATAGCCCATCTCGACCCCAAATACCTTCATGTAATGCCCGAAAATGGCCACTTTCGCTACTACTCGTACCGATGACGTCACCGATGACGTCACAGATGACGCGAACATCCCTCAAATCGGAATGTACACCCCGAGAACTACAAGATGACACCTTCGAGGACGCATTCGAACCGTGAATAGCCCATCTCGATCCTAAATACCTTCATGTACTGCCCGAAAATGTCCACTTTCGCTACTACTCGTACCGATGACGTCACCGATGACGCCACAGATGACGCGAACATCCCTCAAATCGGAGTGTACACCCCGAGAACTACAAGATGACACCTTTCAGGACGCATTCGAACCGTGAATAGCCCATCTCGATCCCAAATACCTTCATGTACTGCCCGAAAATGGCCACTTTACTTACTACAACCAACTGCGCCTGCGCAGATTGACGCGACTTGCATTCAAAAACACGCCATTCTGACTCTACCCCACACAAGCTTCACTTTGACACCCTCCACGACCCATTCGGACCCATAGCGGTCCATCTCTACCCCAAACACCTTCATGTACTGCCCCAAAATGGCCACTTTACTTAATACAACCAACTGCGCATGCGCAGATTGACGCGACTTGCATTCAAAAACACACCATTCTGACTCTACCCCACACAAGCTTCACTTTGACACCCCACACGACCCATTCGAACCGTGATTAGCCCATCTCTAACCCAAACACACCCTTACATAGCACCCAAAATGCCTGTTTTCTATACTACGGCCAGACTGCGCATGCGCAGACTATTGAACACGGACGAACCATTAGCCCAGTCGGATGCTCCTGCACGAGAGCTTCAAAATAAGACCTCACTCGACCCCATTGGACCACCAGGGACTCACCTAGACTCCAACATGTCCACCCCGTATGGCCCTATACACCCATAGCCATGCAGTATACGCCTATGGGCCTACCCAGGCCTTGGTGACTTTTTTCAAAAATTTCACCAATTCGCTCCGCAACCCTACCCATCGTGTTTTAAATGTCGAGACGTGAAAAACGAGACCCCACAACCCTACCGCAAATGTCGAGAAGTGGGTTTCCCAGGGGGACAAACATCGGTCCTATACCCCAGTATGGGAATATATATTTATATATATATGTCTATATGGGGCTATATCGTACTTTTTCAAAAATTTCACCAATTCGCTCCGCAACCCTACCCATCGTGTTTTAAATGTCGAGACGTGAAAAACGAGACCCCACAACCCTACCGCAAATGTCGAGAAGTGGGTTTCCCAGGGGGACAAACATCGGTCCTATACCCCAGTATGGGAATATATATTTATAGATTCAGATTCAGATTCGTTTATTGGCGCAAACACAAATCACATTGGTTAAGGCCAGTAACAGTATACATGAATATATGGGGCTATATGATTATATATATATGTCTATATGGGGCTATATCGTACTTTTTCAAAAATTTCACCGATTCGCACGGGGACACTTCCTATCGTGTTCTACATGACGAGACGAGTAAAACGAGACCCCACAACCCTACCGCAAATGTATAGAAGTACGTTTCCCAGGGGGACAAACATCGGTCCTATACCCTAGTATGGGACTATATGAGGCTCGGTGACTTTTTTCAAAATTTCACCGTTTCGCTCCGGGACACTTCTTATCATGTTTGTTTTGACGAGACTAAGAAAACGAGACCCCACAACCTATACCGCAAATGTGGAGAAGTAGGTTTCCCAGGATGGTCCTATACCTCCCATACCCCACATAGGCATTTTCCCGTAATTTAGAATAAAGTCCGTATTCCGTATTTTTTCAGGAAAATTTTTACATACACCCACCCTGGAACTAGGGGGAGATAACTCTATTGACAGGCGAGCCCCGTTAAGCCCGGCGACCTATATACCACCCATACCCCATATAAGCATTTTCCCAGGTTTTTCGATAAAGTCCGTTTTCCGTTTTTTTTTTTCAGGAAAAATTTTACATGCACCCACCCCATTGCCTGAATGCCTCTTCACCTAGGCTTCACTTTGATACCTCACTCGACCCCATTGGACCATTAGTAGCTCCCCTAGCTCCAAAAAGGCTATTTTCATACCCTTCGGCCACCGCGCATGCGCAGAATGCCGATATTTCAACCCCACGCCCAGTCCATTAGATGCCCCTTCACGAATGCTTCACTTTGATACCTCATACGACTCCATTGGACCATTAGGGGCTTCCCTAGCTCCAAAACGTCTATTTCCATACCCTTGGGCCACCGCGCATGCGCAGAATGCCGATATTTCAACCCCACACCCAGTCCATTAGATGCCCCTTCATGAATGCTTCACATTGATACCTCACTCGACCCCATTGGACCATTAGGGGCTCCCCTAGCTCCAAAAAGGCTATTTTCATACCCTTCGGCCACCGCGCATGCGCAGAATGACCCTAATTTAACCCCACACCCAGCCCATCAGATGCCCCTTCACGAATGCTTCACATCGATACCTCACTCGACCCCATTGGTCCATTAGGGGCTCCCCTAGCTCCAAAACGTCTATTTCCATACCCTTGGGCCACCGCGCATGCGCAGAATGCCGATAGTTCAACCCCGCGCCCAGCCCATCAGATGCCTCTTCACATAAGCTTCACCTTGATACCTCACTCGACCCCATTGGACCATTAGGGACTCCCCTACATCCCAAAACGGCTATTTTCATACCCTTCGGCCACCGCGCATGCGCAGAAGGCCGATAGTTCAACCCCACACCCAGCCCATTAGATGCCCCTTCACATAACCTTCACTTTGATACCTCACTCGACCCCATCGGACCATTTTATCTAGGGACTACTTTTTCTCCGCGGAAGCTTTTCCCCGAGACCGAATCACCGCCAAAACCGCGGTCAGACCGCATCACCGCGGATGAATACATCCTGAATACATCCCCTGCAGCAATTGGAACTCTCCTGGATTGGAGGTAGCTTTTGGTCATCCTGCCGGAACTATACTGCACTTGACCTCTGTGACCCTCCCGTGACCTCCCTAATATGCAAATTTCTGAGGTCAAGTAGCGTCTATTTACGCTTTGTATACTACTCACCACCTTTTTGTTTTTTCTTATGACAAGCTCAGTATGGCATAGGGTACACCAAGGTGCATTTCCACCCACAGGTGCGGCGCATGCGTATGATGACGTCACTTCCGAGCTCCGAGCTGAGCAAGTGAGTGAGTGAGTGAGTGAGTGAGGCGTGCCAAAGGCCAGTGAGGCGTGCCCAACGCATGGACGCTCTAACGATGGTGAGTGAGTGGTCATATAAGGTCGTTTGTACACCATTAGCCCCAGTCTGTGTCCACCCTCTGACCGGGTACCATTTGGAGTACATGTACATTCCGCCAGAAGACACTCTCTCGTCGCGAAAATATGCTCAGACATATGCGTCTAATGCATAGACAAGAGACACCTACGAGTCTCGCTATAGGTCCACCAAGTGGAGTAGAGCACCCCTATACGATGAAGGTGAGCGGCCCTACGGGATGTGGAAAGATGTCCTAGGTTATGAAGTTCTTAGAGGAAGGTTTGACAACCCCAGCTCCGACAAGCGTTGTATGGTGTTCTAGCCAATGGCAGCCCGCGTACGAGAATACGCGATTACAGAATGTGAGCTTCGTCTGAGGAATTCCTCACGACATAGACGAACCGTATCACTTCGATTCCGAGCAGACCAACGTGGTGGTGCTAGCAGAATTGATGAGTGCGGCCAAGGACAACTCACACGTTGCTGACTTGTTTACCAAAGGGTCCCATCATCGGAATCTGTCTGTCACCTATTTGACCCGGAATCTCTTTCCTCGAGGGAAGGCGTCCAGAGATACACCTCACTCACTCACTGTCAAAACTTTGTATTGTTCTCCAATCTCATCGACAGAGCACAAGTCCGTGTGTTTGGTAGTCGAATTTATCCTCCGAACATCGACCATTTCATGCGGGCGTTTCAAGGGGCGACAAGTCGTCCATACGCCTACCTGTTCGTAGACTTAAAAGCTCATACCCCCGAAGATCATCTGTTACCCGGCGAGGGGTCACCACAACGTCACATACCCCTACACTATCCACCAAGTCCACACCTGGCAGCACTTGTCCAGCAGCAGCATCCCGCCCCCATGCAGCGGGTCTACTTCATACCATCAGTCCAGGAATATCACCCAACCATGAAGTACCAACCCAAATGCGAACAAGGGAACGAGCACAACGTGAACTCGAGGCTATCGAAGGATGTGTTCAAAGAAAGTATGAACGCCGAGATGAGCGAGACGTTGGGGGCCACAGAAAACAAGTGTCACCACAAAGGGTATTCGAAAGAGGAAGCCGCAATTTTAGCCCATACCACATTGGCACCCAGACTACTACGGGCTTTACGTCAGCGGTATGCCGACCTCGTGATCCATATGAAATTGTTGGACAAGGGCCCGATCCATATGAAAATCGAAAGGGCAGCGTCGATGTTGAAAACCTCGGGCATGAACTGGGAAGCGGCGTATGTCAGAGCAATAGCGCAAAAGAAGCATTTGTTTGAACGCATCATTAAAGATGATGATGCGTTAAGAAAGGGTGTTAAGGAGTTGAGACCGGCGTTAAGACTTTGGCGGGGGTTACTGTATATAAAACCAAGTGTATTCCCAAAACGCGCACATTCGACGTTCAACCATCAACATGGGTTATACATGCTCTGAGTGCGAACGCACGTTCATCAGACGTTACGATGTGACACCAGAAGAACATACATGGGATTGAAGAAGCCGATGCAGATGCTGAATATATGCCAGCTGATTCTGAGAGTCCGCCGACTGATACCGAAACAGACAGCTGAGAGTCTATCTACTGATATAGAGAGCTTGATCTCAGATAGTCCGGTTACGTCCCAGGGAAGTGAGGAAGAACCTACCTTTTGGGATCGTATTGTGACAGCAGCTATTAATACTCGCGCTGCAGCGACCAAGGGCGCCGGACAGGATAACTTACAACAGGCGTACATCTAAATGCGTCCCAGCAACAGGAAAACAGCCATGGCGATATATGAACAGTATACCCAGCTCCCGCTTGAAATGAAAGACGGCCCTACGCACAGGTCCATCATGAAGAGCAAGCGTCACTTGGAAGAGGATATGGGGCTACCACCCACAGAGGTCTTGGAAAATGCGATCAGAATGCGCAAACAACTGTTTCAGGACATGCTGCCTAAACAATATCCTAGCCTGCCCGACGAGGATTAGAACATACGGATCAGAGCGAACATGACCGAATATTGAACTTTCTGAAATGGCGGTTTCTGATTGGATAAGAGCAACCGAGAATACGTCTAACGGGCAAGAACGAATATGACAGATGCAGCCCCAAATGGGGGCTTCTGATTGGACACGAGCATATCTGAATTGTAAACATACCCAACGCGGCTTCTCCAGCGTGGCTATGATAAACTGGAGGGGATAATAAACTATATAAACAGTTATGAGTGTGTTGCAGGAAACAAGCCTATGTTTATGTATACTATGATTGTCTTTTTGAATTTGGTGCTAATGCTGTTGTATGGAATATGGAATAGGTATTTGGATTATGGACGCGGATATTCTCTAATGGACGACCGCTGAATTATGAATGACCGTCTAGACGCTTGTAATTTATCTTTCTTTCTCTCAACTGTTTGCATCATGGCGACAAGGCGTTATGCTAGGGCGTTAAGGCGTTATCATTCTCTGTCTACGCATGCTTAGAATGTTGAAAACGGCCAACACATGGTTCGTGACAACTATGGGTCCACCTACAACTATGGGTCCACCTACACCCCCAAAACGCCCAACCCAGCGCTACTTGCTCAATGCGCATGCGCACAGTGACCTTTTCAAAAGATTTCACCGCTTGGCTTCGAGACCCCTCCCGTCATGTTTACCATCGTGAGGCGAGAAAAACAAGATGCCACAACCCATACCACAAATGTCCATGAGTGGGTTTCCCACTGGCACAAACATTGCCCACTAAGCCAGTATGGACCTATCCACCCCATCAGACCTGCTGAGCTTTTCAAAGAATTTCACCGCTTGGCTTAGAGACCCCTCCCATCGTGTTCACCATCGCGAGACGAAGAAAACAACATGCCACACCCCATAGTAAAATTCACATATATATATATATGACCACCCATATACCCCGTATAGATTAACAACCCCTGGGGTCTTATGTAGGGGGAGATCACTCTTGCTGGACCGTCACGTCACCGGAAGTGACGTCACAGGCAGCTACCCGGATGTCACGTGACCGGAGGTGACGTCACCCATGACGTCATCGTGACATCACGTACCATGGCAACTCCACAAAAAAGTCAGCCACACTTTTACTAAGCAATAAGGGTTTTATATACTACTAAGCTCAGACTTGCTCATTTTGGTTTTCCTATGACAAGCTCAGACAAAACTAGTACCCATCCACTGCGCATGACCGCTATCGCTGTGCCAGTTATTAGACGACGGCGGCCAGTCTAAAGCTCATACTTGCCCATTTTGGTTTTCCTGTGACAAGCTCAGACTTGCCCACACTTGCTCAGACATGTTCAGACTTGTTTACCGGACGACCCATGCGCGTGATAATTTGTTTACCCCATGATTTATGGAGGATAACCATCATGCACCCATCTTCACAAGCCCAGGTAAATCCTAAAAAATCCACCTTGGTGATTCGAATGAGTTGTTGAGTCGATGCCTCTATTATACAATCTCTTACATTTCATTCCCCGGGCTTGTTTTATATTGGCATGTCGCTATCCCAAACCTGCGGTTTTTGCTTTGACTTACCATGTCGATTTCATCCCGACATCAAAGCACTTTGGCCCGCGATGAAATCCAAACCTGTCACATCTCAAATCTCGCAGCGGATTGGCATTATCAGCTTGCTTAGCGCGTTCACTAATTGGTTTGATTTAGAGGAAACCCCTTGATCTATTTATGTCCAGAACAAGTATGGGTAAGCCAGTGTATTGATCCTAACAGATCGATCGATACACTGGCTCGCGAGGATGCCCTGCACCCCAACCGAAAGTGACCCACACCGGATGTGACCACGCGCCGAAGATGACGCCTGGCAAGTTACCCATAAATTCGCCAATGAAACACGGCGACAATTTCCAGATATTAATATACATATGGGATTGACCATAAATGAAGCCATGGCTTGTTTATATCCTTATTTTAAATCTAAATGGCAGGAATGCTGGGATAATTCAGAGAAGGGGCGTTTTTATTATCAATTTCAGCCTTCAGTTACAGACGCCTCTTTGAATTTACCAAATCGCCACGCTGAAGTACTTGTTTTTAGACTTCTTGTCGGGCATATTCCCCTGAATTCATATCTCTTTAGATGTAATTTACATCCCACTGGAGTGTGTGATGCGTGTGATGTAGAAGAAGGCATCAGTCACTATTTATTATCGTGTACACGATTTAATAATCAGAGATTAAACTTTTTTAATGAACTTATATGTGCTGGTGTCTTCAATCATACCATGGAATCCATTTTAAAGCCTAGAAAAAACCGTGATAAAGTTTTTATGGCTATTTATAGATATATACTGCACACACGCAGATTCTAATTTATATTGATTTTATTATTTTGTTCTACATTTCCCATCTAGTCTAGGGGAGAGTACAACTGTTACCTCCCCTTCCATCCTGTGGAATAATTTATAATAGTTTTATTGGTTAATTAATAGTACATGCATATTACAAGTTGATGAATAATAAAATTCTAGAATAGTTTAATATATATTTTCTTACCTGTGGTTAAGAAATTATACCAATATTTCTACTCTGAGAAAGAGTTTTGTTTTAAATGGTATCCTTGCTTTTTCTGATTGGACATTTGTGTCTGATGATACCATGAGGTCATCACTCACGGTGTTCATCGGGACAGGCACAGATATTACATCAAATCTCGTTTTTATTCACCACTCTGTTTAATATACATTTTCTTACATTTGCTTAAGGGAGGGGGTTGGGGTAAACAGTTTTATTTTAAATAATGTCTTGCTTGTTCTGGTTGGACATTGGTGTCTGATGATACCACGAGGTCATCATTCACTGTCTTCATCAGGATGAGTATAGATATTACATCTAATCTCGATTTTTCTCACATTGTCAAATCTAAATCTATATGATGAGTCTAATTTTTGTTTAAACAAAATATGCATGTGCTATATTAGCCTTTTTAGTTCAGTTTTATATTTATTTTTTAGAAAGGGTCGTTAGGATTTTATTATTATTAAATTAATTGTGTTGGTCCATACATGCTCCCTTCCTTTTATGTCTCTAACCTCACCATGACATTAAATAACGCATTTGCAGTTTGATTTTTCTACATATTTTTTAATCCATTACAAATCCGTATAGTTGGATATTTTAAATCAATATATATGTTGTACATCAAACTCAATGCAACGACCTGGCGCGCATAATTTTATTAAATTGAAAGCGCCATTCAAATTAAAATAGTAGTAGTAGTAGGCGACAATTTCCTTTTACTTCAAACAATTCCATGGGAATTTGGCAAAATCGAAAAAATAGAAGTGCTTATCCCGTAAATACAACACTGCCTGACAGATATATATTTTTTAAAACTCTTTTCAGGCTGGAAAATAGAAAATAATTGACACCTATAGTGCAAATTCTAGTAGAATAAGTGTTTCAACACAGACGAATGGGTGGTTAAATATACAGCATTGGTTTAATCACATTAAAATCTTCCAAACATATGGAAAGGAGAGCAGATATATCGAAGACACTTCGCCGACATAATTTTTTTTAATAAAATGTGTATTTGGTACTAATGTATATTCTAGCTTTCTTTGCGATTCAGTGTTAAACTGTTGACTCGCGGTCCGTGTACATTCAGTTACATATGAATATGGATATATATACATATATATACTTACAGGTTTAGAGCTTCAGGCTAAAAGGAGATCAAACTGTGTCACTGTCGGCTAGTTCCGAGTGGTCCGTGTAACCTTGTACAGTTCAGTTTTGGTTTTTCGTTTTTGGTTTCTCAAATTCAAAAATTTTAATTTTTCAAGTTTCAAGTTTCGTTTTTGTTTTTGTAATCGCAAAATCAAAAATTGAAACTTGACAGTCAATTCTCAATTTTTTTGCTTTGTTTTCGGTTTCTTATAAACAAAAATTGAAATTCGACAGTCAATTTTAGTTTTTCGTTTTACTTCGCGCAAAAATGAAAATCAAATATTGAAAATTGCCTCCAGTTATCCGTTTTTATTCTTTTTTTATTTTAACTTTGATGTATCAATGTTAAGTGCCAACGCGCAAGGATTATGTGACGCCACTTACGGTACGAGGAGTAGAATAGAAAACGCAAATCGGGTCGTATAGGAGGCGTGAGTTTCACTAAACGAGATGCCTGGAGCCTGGCATTCTCACTAGGGTAGTATAGGCCGACTGCGCGTGCGCATGACGATGCCGGCTCACCAGACAGGTCTGGACACGTGGATTATTGGCACTGGGGCTTTAGCCAATTAGGACACAGTCTTAGGACTTTTTCCCCAGTTACAAAAATCGAATAGCATTCGTGTATACAACAGCTATTGATTATTGTTTTAAAATATACTACTTATAACGATAACAACAAAACATGTAATACCAATAAGAATAATCGTTTCAGGTCCACTCATCCTCCACTATTTTTGGGACCTGGAGCGTTGGAGCGTTCAGACGCCCGTCAACGCTAAGCGACAAAAACGCTTCAACGCCTTAAGTGTGGGCATCTTCTCGTTTTAACTCAATGACCTCACACACACGTAGGCCTACACACAAATACACACACCCAAGGGAAAGTTTATTTGGGATTATGGTTAGGGTACTACCCTAGTGGGAATGCCGGGCTCCAAGAATCTCGTTAAATGAAACTCTCATGTGTTTCGATCCCGTTGTTCTCTGTATGATGCTTCATATCTGATGCGCATGCCTACTCGATCATACGCATGCGCAGTTGGCCTATTTTTCTCTGGTGCGAATGCCTGGCTTCAGGGATCTCTCATAGTTTAGAGAAACTCTCATGTCTTTCATCCCACTGGTTTTCCGTATTATACGTTTCACATGCTTATACGACCCGATTTGCGCTTTCCATATGACCACTACGGAGCGGAAGTGACATCATAACAGTAGTGTATAGAGAGCATTTCATGTCACTGGCTCCTCGCTGCGCATGCGCAGAAAAAAACCCTGAAGTGCGCAAGTTTGTGTGCGCAGGTGTTCTGCGCAAGTCCCAATGCGCAAGATTGTGACGTCACTTCCGGTCATGTGACCTTTGGAGCATGTATTCCTCCGCGGTGATGCGGTCGCGAGAAAAAGCCTCCGCGGACAGAAAGTAGTCCTAAATACGCGGGTTTTCGTAAGAATCTTCGGCAATCTCCGGGACATTTTGGGGGCGAGAGGGGCCCCTTGTGGACCGATTGGATCAAGTGAGGTGTCAAAGTGAAGCGCTCCTCCAGGGCGATCAAGTCATGGGTGGGTGTATGTAAAATGAGGATTTGTCCCCGAAAATATAAAAAGCGGAACACGGACTTTACCCCTAAAATAGGAGAAAACCCCTATCAACCATGTCTAAAAGGGCTAATATCGGTCCCCCGGGCTTATCGAGGCCTGCCTATCAAGTCATGGGTGGGTGCATGTAAAATGAGGATTTGTTCCCGAAAATACAGAAAACCGGAACACGGACTTTACCCTTAAAATAGGGGAAAACCCCTATCAACCATGTCCAAAAGGTCTAATATCGGTCCCCCGGGCTTATCGGGTTCTGCCTATCAAGTCATGGGTGGGTGTATGTAAAATGAGGATTTGTCCCCGAAAATATAGAAAGCGGAACACGGAATTTACCTCTACAATAGGGGCCTGATTCGCACATTTGCATCTATACGGGAAAATGCCTGTATGTGGTATGGGGGTGGTCATTTTTTTATGGATTTTACTATGGGTTGTTTGGTCTCGTTTTCTTCGGCTCACCACGTAAAACACGATGGGAAGGGTCTCGGAGCTAAGCGGTGGAATTTTTCGAAAACTTCACGGAGGTCTGGATAGGTCCATAGGGCCATACTGGCTCAGTGGATAGGTCTATACTGGGCAATTCACACATGTTCATTGCGGTATGGGTTGTTTGGTCTTGTTTTCTTCATCTCACCACGTAGAACACGATGGGCGGGGTCTCGAAGTTAAGCGGTGAAATTTTTCGAAAAGTTCACAGAGGTCTGGATAGGCCCATAGGCCCATACTGGCTCAGTGGATAGGTCCATACTGAGCAATTCACACATGTTCATTGCTGTATGAGTTGTTTGATCTTGTTTTTCTCGTCTCGGACTGTAGAACACGATGGGAGGGGTCTCTAAGTTAAGCGGTGAAAGTTTTCAAAAAGTTCACGGAGGTCTGGATAAGCACATAGGCCCATGCTGGCTCAGTGGATAGGTCCATACTGGGCAACTCACACATGTTCATTGCGGTATGGGTTGTTTGGTCTTGTTTTTCTCGTCTCGGGCTGTAGAACACGATGAGAGGGGTCTCGAAGTTAATCGGTGAATTTTTTTGAAAACATCACGGAGGTCTGGATGGGCCCATAGGCCTACTGGCTCAGTGGATAGGTCCATACTGGGTGGACGTTTTGGGATCTAGATGAGCCCCAGTTGTCCGATGGTGTCGCATCAGGTCTTATTTTGAAGCTCTCGTGGAGGAGCATCCGACGAATGTATCGTCCGTTTTCAATATTTTGCGCATGCGCAGTCTGGCCGTAGTATAGAAAGCAGGCATTTTGGGGGTGCGTAGTGGTGTTTTGGGGGTAGATATGGCCCATCCGTGATCCGAATGGGTCTTGGGAGGCGTCATCTTGTAGCCCGTGGGGTGTAAACTACAACTTGAGGGATGTCCACGTCATCTGTGACGTCATCGGTAGGAGTAGCAGCGAAAGCGGGCATTTTGGGGGTGTAGAGGAAGGTGTTTGGGGTAGAGATGGACCATCCGTGGTCCGAATGCATCGTGTGAGGTGTCATCTTGTAGCCCTTGTGGTGCAGACCACGACTTGAGGAATGTCCATCATCATTCGTGAGGTCATTGGTGACGTCATTTTCCTTGCTCTTGTCCAATCAGAAGGCGTCCTTTTAGAAAGTTCCATCTTTGCTCGGTGTGACCTAAGCATCGTCGGGCAGTTCAGCATAATGTTCGGGTAGCATGTCCTGAAACAGTTGTTTGCGTATTCTGATCGCATTTTCCAGGGCCTCGGTGGATGGTAGCCTCAAATCCTCTTCCAAGTGACGCTTAGTCTTCACGATGGACTTGTGCGTGAGGTCGCCTTTCATTTCAAGCGGTAGTAAGGTATACTGTCCATAGATCGCCATGGCTGTTTTCCTGATGCAGGGGCGCATTTGGGTGTACGCCTGTTGTAAGTTATCCTGTACGGCGTCCGATCGCTGCAGCGTGAGTATTGATAGCTTCATGCAAAATACGATCCCAGAAGGCAGGTTCTGCCTCACTTTCCTGAGATGTAGGCTGGCTATCTGAGGTCAAGCTCTCCGTATCAGTAAATAGACTCTCAGCTCTCGGTTTGGGTATCAGTCGATACACTCTCAGCAGTCTCTGTATCACCATTCGCTTCAACGGACTCCTCGGAGTCTTCAATTCCATGTATATTTTTCTGGTGTCGCATCATATCGTAATGTCTGGTGAACGTGCGTTCACACTTAAGAGCAAGTATAATGTTGATGGCTGAACGTCGACTGTGCGTGTTTTGGGAATACTTGCTTTTATAGACAGTAACGCCCGTCAGCGCTTAGCTTAACGCCTCATCGCCCTGATGAATTAACCCAAAAGCTCTGATTTTCATGGAATTGACATTAATTCATCGAAATGCGGTGACGCCCGTCGTTACGCCCGTCTCAACGCCTTAACGCCTGTCTCAACGCTTTAACGCCTTTTAACGATTACAAGCGTCTAGTCCGTCATTCATAATCCAGCCGTCGTCCATTAGAGAATATCCGCGTCCATAATCCAAAGGCCTATTCCATTTTCCATATAACAGTATTAGCACCAAATTCAAAAAGACAATCATAGTATACATAAAGATAGGCTTTCTCTCCTGCAAGAGAGAAGCGGTCAACAGTTTTCAATGATGCCGGCAAGACATCATGATGTTCCAAAAATATCAAATCCGTATCGCTGATCAGTATTCTTAATCCATAATATTCGTAATCCATAATATGCGTTCGAACAAATGTTTCTTTTGTGTTATTGCTCTGACATAGAGGAACATTACGTTATTGATTGGTCTAAGCGAGAAAAAGTACTCGCTGATTGGCTGGACCTTACAAAGAGCACGGTCGTTGAAACAATCCGCCATATTGACAGAAGTACCCTTCCCCAAGCAAAACGAGTACTGAGAAGCCCCAATTCGCAAGAAGTTCTAGCAAATCTCCAGAGTAAATTCGTCATAGTCCCAGCAGACAAAGCTCCAAATAATATAATATTCATATGTAAATATTACTATTACCAGGTGCTGGTTGAAGAACTGAGTGTAACATATCGTCATCAAATACGTCTACTTACTCTTAAACTGCATTTACTCTGGAAGATTTATTTAACAATCACAAAACGTTTCTCAGGGAAAGAGGTATTTTTCTTCCAACCAAACATAACAATATACCAAAAGTATACTGGACTACCAAAATGCATAAATCACCATACAAATCTAGATTCATAGCTGGTTCTAGAAGCTGCACCACCAATGTTCTTTCAACCCTGTTAACGAGGGCCCTCCAGGAGGTAAAAGCATTTTGGGAAAGGTATTGCGCCACTATTTCTAAAAACTCTGGCGTTGAATGTATGTGGATATTGAAAAACTCAAAATGTCTTACGGAAGAACTTGATGCTAAAAGTCACATACCGTACAGACATGTATCCACATGGGATTTCTCGACCCTCTATACTACAATCCCTCATCAGGACCTTATTTACCGTCTAAGTTCATTGATAGTGCCTGTGTTCAAGAAAATTGATCGTAGATATATTAATGTCGGAAGCCATAAAGCATTCTTTAGCCCTGCTACATACAAGAGATGTCATTCATGGGATGTTTCTCTGTTTATAGAGTTGCTTGAATTTCTCATTAAAAATATATATGTGACATTTGGCAACACAATATATCAACAGCATATAGGTATTCCAATGGATACTAATTGTGCACCCCTACTGGCTGACCTATATCTCTTCTCTTATGAATATGACTATATGCAGGCGCTTTCAAAAACCGATTCATTCAAAGCCCGTTCCTTCTCATTCACCAAACGCTATATAGACGATCTTCTCGCTGTGGATAATCGCTATATAAATGACACCTTCACTGGATTTGAAGGAAACTACAGATAACCCTACAGGCACATGATATTTAGACCTATATCTCTATAAAAATGAAGCGGGCCTTCTCTCTCGTCGACTGTATGACAAAAGAGATGATTACAATTTCGACATCGTAAACTATCCCTTTCTGGACAGTAATATTCCAGTGGGACCTACATATGGCGTATACATATCACGCCTAGTAGCATTTGCTAGATACTGTGTTAAATGTGACGATTTCAATCAACGTCACAAAACATTGTTGCAGAAACTTATAAAACAAGGCTACACCACCAAGCGCCTCCACTCAAAGTTTCTCAAATTTGGCGATACATATCGCATGCTGATAGCAAAATACGAGCGTAGCGTGCAGGATCTATGGCGCTACGTTTCGTAACTTGTGTCTAATTCCGCTTAACCCGGGGCTAGGGGCCGTGTGGACCCATGTACTTCAAGATCCTCATCGTACTCATATGAGCAGTCGCGGTCAAAGCGTGACTGAGATGCATCATTCTTTGGATGACGACTTTGCAGCGAATATTATGGATTGGGAATACTGATCAGCGATACGGATTTGATATTTTTGGAACATCATGATGTCTTGTCGGCATCAGTGAAAACTGTTGACCGCTTCTCTTTTGCATGAATCAAGCCTATGTTTTTGTATACTATGACTGTCTTTTTGAATTTGGTGCTAATACTGTTATGTGGAATATGGAATAGGTCTTTGGATTATGGACGCGGATATTCTCTAATGGACGACGGCTGAATTATGAATGACCGACCAGACGCTTGTAATACGCCGCTTTCCAGTTCATGCCCGAGGTTTTCAACATCGACGCTGTTCTTTCGATTTCCATATGGACCGAGTCCTTGTCCAGCAATTTTATATGGGTCAGGAAGTCGGCATACTGCTGACGTAAAGCCCGTCGTAGTCTGGGCGCCAATGTGTTATGGGCTAAAATTGCGGCTTCCTCTTTCGAATACCCTTTGCGGTGAAACCTGTTTCCTGTGGCCTCCAACGTCTCTCCCAGCTCGGCGCCAATACTTTCTTTGAACAAATCCTTCCATAGCCTCGAGTTCACATTATGTTCATTCCCTTGTACGGGTTTGGGCTGGTCCTTCACGGTTGGGTGATATTCCGGGACTGATGGTATGAAGGGGACCTGCTGCACGGGAGCGGTTTGCTGCTGCTGCTCTGCCAGATGTGGACTCGGTGGAAGGTGTAGGAGTATATGACGTTGCGGTGATGCCTCGCCGGATAACAGGTGGGTCGTCAGCCGGCGACCACGTGGCCGGAAGTGACCTTTGACCCCTGCGTACCATTGTTAGTATCGGGTATCGCATGCGCAGGGGTCAAATGTCACTTCCGGTCACGTGACCGGAACCGGAAGCTGTCACAAAACAGGTGGCGCCCCTGTCGGAAGTAGGTCAATAAGAAACAATTTAGCCTGTCAATGGTCAAAAGAGTCAATTTTGCCTTTACATCAGGTCATTTCCGGTCACGTGACAGTAAACATGGAAAAACCCAGATGTAAGATCAGGACCCGGATGTAAAACCACAGTACCCGGATGGAAGACGGACGAACGACGGGAAAAACCCACTGGGAAATCCGGATGTTGACAAGGTCCCGGATGTAAAATCCACTGCCCACACATACACACACACATGCGTACGATGGCGTCACTTCCGAGCTCTGAGCTCCAAATGCTCCGAACTCCGCCCCACGGGAGCTACCACCACCACCGGGCTTTGACGGGCGTCATCAGTCCCTCATCAGTTCATATGTATTGGTCGACTGATCAACATGTCGCGTACGTGTACGTTCTGTCAGAGAACCTTCTCTCGTCGCGATGGTATGCTCAGACACATTCAATGCAAACACAATCAAGAGAAACTGCCGAGTCCAACAAGTGGAGTAGAGCATCCCTATACGATGACGGTAAGCGGCCCTACGGCATGTGGAAAGACGTCCTGGGTGATGAAGTTCTTAGAGGTAGGTGTGGGAACCCCAGCTCCGACACGTGTTATTTGGTGTTATAGCCAACGGCAGCCCGCCTACGAAACTACAAGGTTACAGAATGTGAGCTTCGTTCCAGGGATTCCTCACGACAGAGACGAACCGTATTACTTTGGCCCCGAGCAGACCAACGTGGTAGTGCTCGATGACCTGATGAGTGCGGGCAAGGACAATTCAAAAATCGTCGACCTATTCACTAAAGGGTCCCATCATAGCAATCTGTCCGTCATGTATTTGACTCAGAATCTCTCTCCTCAAGGGAAGGCGTCCAGGGATATTGCCTTGAACTGCCAATACTTTGTGTTGTTCTCCAACCCCATCGACAGAGCACAAATCCGTGTGTTTGATAGTCGAATTTATCCTCAGAACATCGACCATTTCATGCAGGCGTTTCAAGGAGCGACAAATCGTCCGTATCGCTACCTGTTCGTAGATTTAAAAGCCCATACTCCCGAAGATCGCCGGTTCACGACCCAATTGTTACCCGGCGAGGCATCACCGCAACGTCATATACTCCTACACCATACACCGAGTCCACATCTGGCAGAGCAGCAGCAGCAACCCGCCCCCGTACAGCAGGTCCCCTTCATACTCTCAGTCCCGGAATATCACCCAACCATGAAGGACCAACCCAAACCCGTACAAGGGAATGAACACAGTGTGAACTCGAGGCTATGGAATGATTTGTTCAAAGAAAGTATGAACGCCGAGCTGGGAGAGACGTTGGAGGCCACAGAAAACAAGTTTCACCGCAAAGGTATTCGAAAGAGGAAGCCGCAATTTTAGCCCTTAACACATTGGCACCCAGACTACGACGGGCTTTACGTCAGCAGTATGCCGACTTCCTAACCCATATAAAATTGCTGGACAAGGACCCGGTCCATATGGAAATCGAAGAACAGCGTCGATGTTGAAAACCTCGGACATGAACTGGAAAGCGGCGTGTGTCAGAGCAATAGGACAAAAGAAACATTTGTTCGAACGCATCATTAAAAGGCGTTAAAGCGTTGAGACGGGCGTTAAGGCGTTGAGACGGGCGTAACGACGGGCGTCACCGCATTTCGATGAATTAGTGTCAATTCCATGAAAATCAGAGCTTTTGGGCTAATTCTCCAGGGCAATGAATCGTTAAGCTAAGCGTTGACGGGCGTTACTGTCTATAAAGGCAAGTGTATTCCCAAAACACGCACAGTCGACGTACAACCGCCAACATGGCTCATACTTGCTCTGAGTGTGAACGCACGTTCACCAGACATTACGATATGATGCGACACCAGAAAAATATACATGGGATTGAAGGCTCCGAGGAGTCCGTGGAGGCGGATGCTGATACAGAGACTGCTGAGAGTGTATCGACTGATACCCAAACCGAGATTGCTGAGCGTCTATCTACTGATACTGAGAGCTTGACCTCAGATAGTCAATCTACAGCCCAGGAAAGTGATGCAGAACCTACTTTCTGGGATCGTATTGTGCATGAAGCTATCAATACTATCAATCGCTGCAGCGATCGAGGACGCCGGACAGGATAATTTACAACAGGCGTACACCCAAATACGCCCCTGCATCAGGTAAACAGCCATGGCTATCTATGGACAGTACCCTTACTACCGCTTGAAATGAAAGGCGACCCCACGCACAGGTCCATCATGAAGACCAAGCGTCACTTGGAAGAGGATATGGGGCTACCACCCATCGAGGCCATGGAAAATGCGATCAGAATGCGCAAACAACTGTTTCAGGACAACTGTTATGCTTAGGTCATACCGTGCAAAGATGGAACTTTCTGACAGGACGGCTTCTGATTGGACAAGAGCAGCCGAGAATACATCTAACGGGCAAGAACAAATATGACAGATACCGCGCCAAATGACGGCCTGTGATTGGACAAGAGTCTTCTTGAATTGTAAACATACCCAACGCGGCTCCCCCAGCGTGGGTATGATGTAACATTGGGGAGGATAAACTATATGAAAAAACTTGTTGTTGTTGTTGTTGTTCTCTCTTCTGTCATCTTTGTTGTTTTTCTCTCATCTGTCTACATCATGGCGTCAAGGCGTTATGCTAGGGCGTTAAGGCGTAACGACGGGCGTTGACGCGCGTCACTGCATTTCGATGTATTGGTGGCAATCTCAGGAAAATCAGAGCTTTTGGGCTAATTCACCAGGGCGCTGAAGCATTGAGCTTGGCGTTGGCGGGCGTTGCTACAAGATGCCACTTCACACGACGCATTCGGACCAAGGATTTCTATCCCAAAACACCTTCCTTCACACCCCCAAACTGTCCACTTTGGCTACTTCTCCTACTGACGACGTCACCAATGACGTCACAGATGACATGGACATTCCTCAAGTCGTGGTCTGCATCACGAGGGCTACAAGATGACACCTCACACGACGTATTCGGACCACGGATGGTCCATCTCTACCCCAAACACCTTCCACTACACCCCAAAATGTCCGCTTTCGCTACTACTCCTACCGATGACGTCACAGATGACGTGAACATTCCTCAAGTCGTAGTCTACACCCCGAGGGCTATAAGATGACACCTCCCACGACCCATTCGGATCACGGATGGGCCATCTCTATCCCAAACACACCCTCACGCACCCCCAAAACGCCTGCTTTCTATACTACGCCCAGATTGCGCATGCGCAGAGTATTGAAAACGGACGATAAATTAGTCCAGTCTGATGCTCCTCCACGAGAGCTTCACAATAAGACCTCATACTACACCATCGGACCACTAGGGGCTCACCTAGACCTCAAAACGTCCACCCCGTATGGACCTATCCACTGAGCCGGTAGGCCTATGGGCCTATCCAGACCTCTGTGAACTTTTCAAAACTTTTCACCGATTAACTTCGAGACCCCTCCTATCGTATTCTACAGCTCGATACGAGAAAAACAAGACCAAACAACCCATACCGCAATGGGGAAATTACTCAGTATGAACCTATCAACTGAGCCAGTATGGGCCTATGGGCCTATCCAGACCTCCGTGAACTTTTCGAAAAAATGTCACCGCTTAGTTCCGAGTCCCTTCCCATCGTGTTTTACGTGATGAGACGAAGAAAACGAGACCAAACAACCCATAGTAAAATCCACAAAAAATGACCATCCCCATACCACATACAGGCATTTCCCGTATAGATGCAAATGTGCAAATCATGCCCCTATTGTAGAGGTAAAGTCCGTATTCCGCTTTTTATATTTCGGGAACAAATCCTCGTTTTAGATGCACCCACCCATGACTTGATAGGCAGGCCCCGATAAGCCCGATATTAGCTCGTATGGACATGGTTGATAGGGGTTTTCCCCTATTTTAGGGGTAAAGTCCGTGTTCCGCTTTTTATATTTTCGGGGGAAAATCCTCATTTTACATACACCCACCCATGACTTGATCGCACTGGAGGAGCGCTTCACTTTAACACCTCACTCGACCCAATCGGTCCACTAGGGGCCCCTCTCGGCCCCAACATGTCCCGGAGATTGCCGAAGATTCTCACGAAACCCGCGTATTTGGGACTACTTTCTGTCCGGGGAGGCTTTTTCCCGCGATCGCATCATCGCCGACCGTATCACCACGGAAGAATACATGCCCCAAAGGTCACGTGACCGGAAGTGACGCCACACACTTGCGCAGAACACCTGTGAACACCTGTGCACACAGACCTGCGCACTTCCGGTTTTTTCTGCGCATGCGCAGTGAGGAGCCAGCGACACAAAATGCTCTCTATACACTACTCATAACCCGTGTGCGTGCGCCCTTAACCTTGTTACGTCGAACTTAAAATCAAATACGAAGCTGCGCATCTGAAAACCCCTCCGCTCTGGGCGCCAGCCATTCATAATGTATTCAATCTGAACCGTACTACTTTGAAGACGTCAGGAACACCAAGTAGTCCAATGACAAATATATAGATTATCAGACATTTTGCAATTAGAAATGGCCCTAAGGTTTGCGTCCAATCAGAGAAATATCATTAATGATTTTGCATTCGTCATAAGTCTCTTGATGCATCGATGATGTATACCAAATTTTACATCGGGCACTTGAACGGTATCAGAGATACATGTAGAGATCAACAATGATTTTGCATAAATTAAAGATGACCGCCCATCCCTCTAGTCACTCAGAGGAACTGATGTGGTTATTCATTGCAAGTCTCTTGATACATCGATGCTGTATACCAAGTTTCGTATAGGACGCTTAAACGATTTTGCATAAATTAAAGATGACCGTCAAGGTTTCCACCCAATCAGGGAAACTGGTTTGGTCATTCCTTTAAAGTTTCGATTTAAATGTTTCGATGTATCGATGATCTATACCAAGTTTCACACTGAACAGCAAATTGGTTTCCGAGATACAAAAGATTATTGGTTTCGCATAAATTAAAGATGGCCGCCAAAGTGTCCACTCAATCGGGTCCAGATTCAATAGGATTCTGGGTCACAAGCATATGGATGTGCTCTGCAAGTTTGAAGTGCTTGGGGTACGTCGTTCTAAAGATATCTTGGTAACGAAAAAGCTGTGACGGACGGACGGACGAACGTACATGACGATAATACCCTTGGACCAAATTTTGGTCGAGGGTAAAAAACGAAAAACGGACAAGTAGAGGTGATTTTCAATATTTGATTTTCACTTTTGCGCCAAGTAAAACGAAAATTGGAAATCGACTGTCAAATTTCAATTTTTAATTTTGAGAACCGAAAACAAAAATGGAAAATTGGCGGACAAATTTCAATTTTTGATTTTGAGAAACCAAAAACGAAAAACGAAAATTGAACTGTGCAAGGTTACACGGACTACTCGGAACTAACCGATAGTGACACAGTTTGATGTCCTCTTAGCCTGAATGTTTATATGTATCGATATCCATATTCATATGTAACTGAATGTATTGGTGTGTATATTTTAGATTATGTGGCGTCCACGATGAACAAAATCTGTTAATTTGAAAATATATTGAAGAACTTACCTCCAGTATAGTATTAGGTATTCTAAAATAGAGTTTTCTCCCAGAAAACTTGCATGAATGTTCGACCATGAAAGAAGCCGCATCAACGTCTAGACAAAGTTGTTGGCCTCATGCCCTCTTCTAGTGAAATTTACAACAGCACGTCCTCACTATCCAGTCGACATGGGACCTACACGGTGCCACGGAAAAAACTAGTTCTTTGTGATATTTGTTTAATTACCGAAATTCCAATATTATATTGAGCGGAGTGGTGTAAACTTCGTGCCGTTAAGTAATTAGGATTAATCAGTATTTTTCTTGGTACTGACGAACTACGCCAAGAAACGTATATAACAGTATACAACATAAAGAAATAGATAACTGATCTATAATATTGATCAATGGTTTGACAGAGATAAAGAAGCTTTTACTAAGTAAAATTTGTTAAGAATTAATTTGCTTTTGATCTACCCCAGCTATAGCTGAACGCCCATTGTATTATCTAGTTATATCCGATATTATCATATTTTTTATCCGACAATAAAGAATATTATCTATTTATCTATCTATCTATCATCTCCAGTTGTGAATCTCCTCCTCAGTAGTGGAAAAGGGCGTCTCCGACATCACCTGAGCCTTCGTCTTTGTTCCTTCGTCCTTTTTCGCTTTGCGCTATTCCATTTACCCGTTGTCATTCCTTTTTTACAATCCCGCTCCAGCGATTTTATTGAATCCACTAATTGTGTAGGGCACCAGGCCCATTCATTCCCTTTATGCGTTTTCCATTCAACTATTACATTCCTGCTGAACTTTTAACATCGTAATTTTTTGACCATGTGAACTGTTACTATCGTATGAAAATGAAGATCAGTATACACTCCTTTTTGCTTTGCGCTATTTCAATTATCAATGGACATTCATTTTGATACAGGTCTTCATGCGAGGATTTCGTCCACATAAAATCTCGCACCAGTGATTGCGAATGAAATCTCGAATTGTACATGCCACCTTTCCTCTTTGTACAGCCACCAGGCAGATTTTTCTTTGCCCACTTGCTATTGAGGCGCAGGTCACCCTTTGTGCTTTGATAGAGCCGAATGCGTGCCGATCTGCATACCCAGAGTAATTCAGCTTCGGGCACTGGCCCGATGACAAGTGACCTCGTACGATAAAATCCTCTGTGTGAGGACATGGTTCTCCTCAGCATATGGTGGGCCCGATATCCTCTTAATCATCTCGGTGTTCTTGAAAATGGACGGGCATTCGGCTAATTGGGGATTGAGGTGCTCGGGAACGGGGATATAACACTCCACGAAACCGTACAGGTCTTCTATTTAAACAGCATGCAGGATGTCGGACATGGTGATTAAGAAGCATTGATCCATCGGACGGTCACGGACATGGAGTTGAAGTTCGTCGGTCTGTTTTAAGATAGGCGTTAAGGCGTTAAGATGGGCGTTAAGGCGTTGGATGGGGATTCGCCTTCTCTCGCTGCATATATTGCTATGCATATAATCTTGAAGTGCCTCCGAAACTGTTCTTTCTCTACTACTCCTCAGTGTGCATGAGCGTTTCACCAGTCTGGCTCTATCCGATAAGAGCTTCATTTATAGGATGACCCATGCGCCTTTTGAACCAAGGGTGGCCCACTAAAATGCCCTTTTTCCACTACGCATGGGATCGCAACACCAAATGGCGGCATCTGATTGGACAAGAGCAGCCGAGAATACAACTAACGGACAAGAACGAATATGACAGATGTAACATCAAATGACGGCTTCTGATTGGACAAGAGCATACTTGAATTGTAAACATACCCAGTGCGGCTTCCCCAGCGTGGGTACGGTGTAACATTGGGGAGAATAAACTATATGAAAGCTTATGAACGTGTTGATCTTTCTTTCTCACATCTCCCTGCATCATGGCGCTATGGCGTTGAGACAGGCGTTAAGATAGGGTGTTAAGATAGGCATTAAGGCGTTGAGTGGGCATTCCCCTTCTCTCGCTACATGTATTGCTCTGCATATAAACTTGAAGTGCTCTTTCTCTACTATTCTTCAGTGCGCATGCGCGTTTCAACCCCAGTCTGGATCTACCCGATAAGAGCTTCAATATGGTACCACCCATTCGCCATTGGACCCAGGGTGGCCCATCTCTACCCCAAAAACGGTCACTCAAATGCCCTGTTTCTACTGCGCATGCGCAGATTGACGGCATTTCCACTACACACCCATTCAGTCGGACCCTCCCTTACGAGTGCTTTAAGGCAGTAGAGGACGTTCATTTCTAGGGTTAAATATTTTTTTTAATTTCAGTATTTCAGTTTTCTGTCAATAACATTTAGTCAGTGTGTAAATGCCAATGTATAAATGGTTCTGTTGTGTCTTTTGTTGATTGCTTTCCCATTTTCTGGTTACTTTTGTTAGGAAATTCAGCTTGTTTCGAACAATTCCACAAATCACAATGTTGTAGCCCCGAAAGAGCCGTGAAATGACCGCCCTCTACTCCCTGTCTGCACATGCGCGCCATAGCCTTCCTTCTCCTACACACCAGTCCAGTCGGACGCTCCCCGACGTGTACTTCAATATTACATCCCACACGACCCATTCGGACCAAGAATGGTCCACCTCGACCCCAAAACGCCCATTCAAAGGCCCTTTTCCCACAATTCTCTGCGGAAAGTGCCCCTATATATTTTCGCTATCCCTAAGGCTAGAGGGCTGAAACTTACCACACTATATCTTTGGGTCAAGCGCTAGAATGTAAAGAAAGTGTAAAAAAATCCAAGATGGCCGCCACGATGACGTCACAGTGACGTCGTTTTCAAAAACAGGCATTTTTGGACGATTTTTACGGTCAGATTTTCGATTTTTTATTCATGTGTTTTCTTCGCAAAAACTGCATGATAAACTAATAACTAATCTGATATGAAATAAAACAGGTATAACCCACTTTTCCATGAGGAAAAGAACAAATTTTGAAGAAATCTGACGAAAATATCACTTTTCTGGTACCCCACATGGCCGCCGTTTTGAATTTACCCTTGATCCTCTGCTCGGGGGGTCATGCAAATAAGCTCAAAATGACCCCAATATGATAATCTACAAATTCACGGAGTCTCAGCTCTCCATTTTCATCGTTGCGGAGATAAAAGCAAAAAAAAAAAGAATAAAAAAAGGGCAAGAATGCGGGGGGGGGGGAAATGGCACTTAGTTCGTCTGACATTGGTTTTGGTGATGATCATACACTGACCTGTTTGTTAGGAATGATTGCTTTGTGACTGCTTGCAGTGACAGCGTGTCAGCTATCAGTTGTCAGTATATCTTTCCATGAAAACAAACCCCTGCCCTATTTACCATTCGTACCATAAGATTACCTAGGTTCAAAGCTTTCTGCATGAACATCTAATCAAAAGGGACGCCAAGACCTTTGTCTTGATAAGATATTTTGATGTTGTAACATGCACGCAATTGTCATGTGGTACTGGCATACTGATATAGTTTGTGTCATATTCAGGGTAGGGGATAGTTTCTTTCTGTGATCAAACGTGAAGATTTTCTGAATTGTGACCGCCAATATCGGGGCAACTAGTTTTCTGTCAATAACATTTAGGACATAATTGGACCTTCGGGAGACAGCATACTTTTGTCACACTTATTGGAGTACATTGCCTGGAAAGTTGTTTGGATCAATATCCGTCCAACAAAACACTAATATACTCTTGGTTGTATTATTTCATTTCATAGCACGTACATTCTCATAGTCTAGTCGCATTGATCATATAATAAAGCGTGTGTATAATGGCAGTAGAATAATATCACGAATTTCTCAGCTCCCTAAAAATCAATCAATGTGTTAGATATTGAACTATCATATTATTATTTAATTATTCCTTGACTAACACCCCCTCCACCCCTACCAGCTACGTTTGTTTCAGATTGGCATCATTTTGCTGGCCATAAACACAATTGCTTCATGCACTGATAAAAGCTGGAGATGAAATTTTCAAGTTGATATTTTTGTTAATTTTATCATGCTACCTTTTCTTTATTTTGCCTTAATTGAAGATTCATGGTTTCATAAGCTCTCTTACTGTATTCTGTTATCGCTCCATATATATGCTGTACGGTGCATTTAATATTCGAGGCGGGCACATTGACATGAGGGAATTGTTTTCGGTTCTGAATACTGTTTTGGTAATATAAACATCCTATCGAATGACCTGTAGGGTCACGCATTGTCAGTTAACTTCTGTGAGAAATTATATTTAACTGTATTTCCAGTAGGCGTCAGATTCGATCTTCGGTATACAGCTATATGGTTTAACGGCATGGATAAGTAAAATGCACCAAGCTGTACCCGGTGGAACCCAAACTTTGAGTTCTGTTCAATTCGATTCGATTGTTCCGTTGTCATAAATGTCCTTAAAGTCTGATGAGTTGTTATTATGTACCCATTTGTTGGGGCAGTATGAAAGAGAATGTTTGACAGTTTCCAATTTACAGAATAAGATCCTCTGTCATGTTGCCACCGGTACAGCGTCACAATTTTGTAAGCTGGAATGAAGTGCGAACAGTAAAACACAGTGTATAACCCTGCCCGGCTGGGATTTATTTATGACGAGCCATCTGTGCCCATTTATGACGTGATCGCACCGAGTCGACACGTCTGCTGAGACGGAGGTTGAACATTTTACAATTTTCTGCGTGTTACAGATCACTTTATTGAAGAAACTGAATGAGATAATGTTCCAGATTTATTTTGGCAGATCCTGCATCAAATTCCACTCCATAGATCATCTCGTTTTCATCATAATCGTGTTCATGTTAGAAATTTATCAAAACTCTGTCGAATTTTACAGTTATGAAGGTGATTGTTCCTGTGATATAAGATTTCACATTTTGGTCTGTATATTATAATAAACTAGAATGGTAGTTAATCAAATATGATTGGTACAGAGTAGTTAAACATAAGCATAAAGAGGCGAATATTTAGGAACAAGTGTTCATATCCTGAAATGAGACTGTCCGTATTTTTTTCGAGGGGATTTCTTCAACTGTTCGAGTTTTTGATGAGTTCCTGTGCGCATTTTTGGCGTGCATAGTAAAAAGCGAAGTGCAATTACTGTGCACATATACTATATCAATGTCTAATCGGCACTGATTCTAGTGTTCATGTGTTGGGCCGAAAGATGACTTAATTATTCCAGTGGGTTTCATATCTCAGAACCCACACTGCGGCGCCATGATCCGTTTCATTTTTATGTTGTTGTATAGTTTTTAAATTGTTTTAAGAATACCAGAGGAAGAATCATTCCTATCTACAGCAATGTGTGTGTTCTGTTGTCATCCATTTTAATCCTATCTGGCCTGGGCGATTTGGGGTGTATCGCAGCCTTATGCGGGGGGGGGGAGGCGGAAAGTGCCCCCCTATATATTTTCTCTACCACTAAGGCTAGAGCGCTGGAACTTACCACACAGTATCTTGGGTTCAAGCTCTACCCGGAAATGTAAAAAAAATCTCAGTGATAAGACTTCGACCCAAACACCGTTCCTTCCGATGACAGCGACATGTGTCTCCTCTTCTTTGGTGACGTGACAGCGTATTCCTGAAATCTCTGGAACGAGTCCATTCCGTATCTACAGGTACAGTTTGATTCGTTTTGCTAAACAAAGCCTTGCAAATGGCCATAGTCATTGAAAACTGTGTGATGATATATTTTCTTCCTGGACTTTCTGTCTGACGTTGTGAAGTTCCCACTGATTGACAATAGTGCGTGTGATGAACAGTGTGTAATTTACAGAAATGGGTCATGCCTAACGAACTCTACGACATTGTATTCTTGTAACTTTCTTGGAACGTTCTGGACTGAATCCTCAGACATGTTGGTAGCATGTATTGAACGCGAGGATTAACCTCAATTTTCTCCCTCTCTCTATTGAATGATCATGTTGATAATGCCTTATGAGAACTTTTGGCATCTTTCGTAAATCGTGCACGTTTCGTTTCGTTTATTATTGATAATGCTGCATGCCCAGTGAAGTTGATAAATCAGTGGTGAAACTGGTAGATTACATGAACTCCTTTGTGACTGATAAATTTGGTGATTTGCAGATTGATAAATCTAGCCATTGAAGTTTGTACGAGAATCTTGTGATGTGATTCCACAATGATGTTTTAATAGGACATTTATCGCGATTAGTTTCCATAATAGTGTAGCTGGTAAGGGTCATTCCCTCATGTAAGAAGTCAAAAGAGAGCTGGTACATGCAGTACATGGAAATGGCAAGCCATGCAGTGGGCTTCAGATCAATATTACAATTATAGCATGTTGTTGCTCATAATACACAAGGCATTAATTCTCTCTGTTGATGACACTCAGCATACTATAGAGTAGGCCCATGATGAAACTACAGCACAAGACCCATCAGTCAGTGAAAATGCAGGACTTCAAGTCAGATCCTAATTTCTCTTTTTCTCAGCGTAACTGCGTAATTCCAGCTATAACCCTCTCTTTTTCTGACAGCGTAACTTGAGGTGTAGACCTCTCTTGCATGCGGACAGGGTAACTGCGTAACTTCATCAATGAGCCATTTATTTTTGCTATGCTTAGCCTTATAATACACTTTCTATTATGCTCCATGCTCAGCATAACTGCGTAGCTCGGGCAATAGTCCTTTTCCCGAGAGCGTAACTGCATAATTCAGGGGAATTCAGTGCTAAATTCTTTCTCCAATTTTCTATGCGTAACAGCATAACTTCATTAGAGGCTTTCTCTTCTTGACAGCGTAACTGCATAAGTCCAGGGATAAATCAATTCCTGTTTTTCTGACAGCGTAACTGCGTAACTCCAGATATATATCTCTCTTTATGACAGCGTAACTGCGTAACCTCATCGAAGGACCATTTCCTTTTTGCTCAGCATAACTGAGTAACTTTGTCAGACCCTTTCTCTTTTGCTCAGTGTAACTACGTAATTTCGGATCTTCGGTAATTTGGGAATGGATTATTTATTTTCACAACGTAGATGCGTAACTTCATCAAAGCCTTTCTCTTTTGCTCAGCGTAAACTGCGTAATTCCAGCTATAACCCTCTCTTTTTCTGACAGCGTAACTGCGTAAGTTCAGCTGTGAACCTCTTTTGCATGTGGACAGCGTAACTGAGCGACTTCATCTATGGACCATTTATTTTTGCTCTGTGTAACTTTATTAGACCCTTTCCGTTTTGCTCATCATAAATAGCATGATTAGAGGCTTTCCCTTTTTGTCAGTGTAAGTGCATAAGTCCAGAGAGAAATTAGTGCTCTTTTTCTGACAGCGTAACTGCGTAACTCCAGGTATAGACCTCTCTTTATGACAGCGTAACTTTGTCGATGGACCACTTCTTTTTGCTCAGCGTAACTGCGTAACTTCGTCAAACCCTTTCTCTTCTGCTCAGCGTAACAGCGTAACTTCAGTGCCTCTAGAGTTCTCTTTTCCCGAGAGCATAACTGCGTAACTTCAGGTGTACCGAAGACATCAGCGTAACGATGTAACTCCAGATATAGATCTCTCTTTATGACAGCGTAACCTCGTCGAAGGACCATTTCCTTTTTGCTCAGCGTAACTGCGTAACTTTGTCAGACCCTTTCTTTTTTGCTCTGAGCGTAACTGCATAATTTCGGATCTAGACCTCTCTTTTCCTGAGAGTGTAACAGCGTAACTGTGTAAATTCGGCAATGGATTATATATTTCCTCAATGTAGCTGCGTAACTTTTGCTCAGCATAACTGTGTAACTTCGGCAGACACTTTCAGGTTTGCTTAGCGTAACTGCGTAACTCTGGCTATAGCCCTCTTTTTTCTGACAGCGTAACTGCGTAACTCCAGCTATAGACTTCTCTTTCGGACAGCGTAACTGCGTAACTTCGGCGCTGCACCATTTAGTTTTGTTCAGCTTAACAGCGTAACTTAGTCAGACCCTTTCTCTTTTGCTCAGCGTAACTGCGTAACTTGACTCTAGACCTCTCTATTGAGAGCGTAACTGCGTAACTTAGACATCTCTTTGTGACAGCTTAAGTGCGTAAATTTGGGGATGGATTATTTATTTTCACAACGTAGATGCGTAACTTTGTCAAATCCAGCTATAACTCTCTCTTTTCCGGACAGCGTAACTGCGTAAGTTCAACTGTGAACCTCTTTTGCATGCGGACAGCGTAAATGCGTAACTTCATCGATGAACCATTTATTTTTGCTCTGTCATGTCTGTGTAACTTTATTAGACCCTGTCTGTTTTGCTCATCATAAATAGCATAATATGATTAGAGGCTTCCCCTTTTTGTCAGCGTAACTGCGTAATTTCGGATATAGACCTCTCTTTTCCTGAGAGCGTAACTGCGTGACTTTAGGTGCACCGTAGACATCTGTTTCTGACAGCGTAACTGTGTAAATTCGGCGATGGATTATTTATTTCCTCAATGTAGCTGCGTAACTTTTGCTCAGCATATTGTGTAACTTCGGCAGACCCTTTCACGTTTGCTTAGCGTAACTCTGGCTATAAACCTCTTTTCCTGAGAGCATAACTTCGTCAGGCCTTTCTTTTTTGCTCAGCGTAACTGCGTAACTCTGGCTATAGCTCTCTTTTTTTCTGACAGCGTAACTGCGTAACTCTGGCTATAGTTCTCTTTTTTTTCTGACAGTGTAACTGCGTAACTCCAGCTATAAACCTCTTATTCGGACAGGGTAGCTGCGGAACTTCGGCGCTGGACCATTTATGTTTGCTCAGCTTAACTGCATAACTTAATCAGACCCTTTCTCGTTTGCTTAGCGTAACTCCGGCTATAAAGCTGTTTTCCTGAGAGCGTAACTTCGTCAGACCCTTTCTCTTTTGCTTAGTGTAACTCTGGCTATAAAACTCTTTTCCTGAGAGTGTAACTGCGTAACTTCGTCAGACCGTTTCTTATTGCTCAGCTTAACTTCAGCTATTATCACTTTTCCTACCGGCATAACTTTTGACTATGGATCATTCCACTTTGTTGAGCATAATTGAGTAACTCGATGCATAACTCAGGAAATGGTATGGTAAGAATTTGTACCTATTGTATCTGTTAAACCGAGAAATGCTATGAGTCGGTGGGTTGTGTAGAGAGACTGAATGAACATTTAATTCGTGAAACACTTCATGTATCTGTTAAACTTAGAAATACTAGTGCCAGTGAATAATGCTAAAGAATAGAGTAATGTATATGTTAAACCAAGAAATGCTATATAGTTAATGAGCAATGTAGGACTGATTGACAGTACATGTGCATGTAATCACAGCATCTGTTTAACCTAGAAATGCTATCTACAACTGAAACAATATTTCCGCCAGTAAAAACCACTTCTTTTTATTAGACCTTTTATTTTTTCTCAGCATACCTTCGTAAGACCCTTTAGTTTTTTCTCAGCATAACCGCGTAACACCATTCGATGCACCAAGTATGATTCTTTTTCCAGAATCACTGCATAACTCCGGCAATTTACACTTTCTGTTTTAAATTTACCCTGCATAATTGTGTAACTCCAGCGATAGATATTTTCGCAGTTACAATGAGGAAAACAGAAATTGTCTGATTAAGTTACGCAGTTATATCGTCAAGAAAAGAGCAGTCTATAACTGGAGTGACGCAGTTACGATGAGAAAAGGAGACAGCTAGGATCTGACGAAGTTACGCAATTATGCTGAGCTAACAGGAATGGTCCATGATGGCCTGAAGTTATGTATTTACGCCGTTGTCAGAGCGGTATATAGCTGAAGTTATGCAGTTACGCTGAGAGAAAGAGAAAGGGACTGACCAAGTTACACATTTACGCTGAGCAAAAAGAAATGATCCATCACTGGAAGAGGGTCTGTCTAAGTTACGCAGTTACGCTGTCAGTATACATGGTAAAAGAGAGGGATATAACTGAAGTTACGCTGTTACGCTGAGCAAAAACAAATGATCCATCAATGGAGTTAAGAGGGTCTGTCGAAGTTACGCATTTACGCTGGGCAAGAATAAAGGGTGCATCAACGAAGTTACGCATTTACGCTGTCTGAAAGAGAGGTCTACATGTATAGCTGGAGCTACGCTATCAGAAAAAGAGAGGGATAGAGATGGAGTTATGGAGTTACGCAGTTACGCTGAGCAAATATAAATGGTCCAGGTCTGAAGTTACGCTGTCCGAAAGAGAGGTCTATAGCTCTGGAGTTGCGCTGTCAGAAAAAAAGAGAAGGGTCTGTCTAAGGTACGCATTTCCGCTGGGCAAGAATAAAGGGTGCATCACCGAAGTTACGCAGTCTGAAAGACAGGTCTATAGCTGGAGTCACGCAGTTACGCTGTCAGAAAAAGAGAGGGATAGAGCTGGAGTTACGCAGTTACGCTGGGCAAATATAAATGGTCCAGGGCTGAAGTTACGCAGTTACGCTGTCCATAAAAGAGAGGGCTATAACTGGAGCACAGGCCCGCAAAACAAGAGATTTGGAGGGGGGGGGGCGGTGGCATTGGGGTGAAGTGTCGAAATATGGGGCCTCTATATATAACCCCATGCTTTATATAAAAAAATACCAAGGTCTGAAACGGACTTTGGGTGAATCGAGAAATAAACAGTTTATCGCCAAACAAATACATCAGCATATTCTGCAAGTATCACTTTATATATTTCCGTCGTCAAATTAGTAAATTTGTGCAATTTTTTACCTTTGCCGGGCGATTCAAAATCCAACCAGACTGTCCATCCATCCAGGAACAGCCCGATTATGGCGGGCTTCGTTCTTAATTCTGATTGGTCAATCGCGCCAGCTGATGTGTGCGTGACCTCTTTTGCTGGAGGCGTGACGCGCCTGACCAATCAGAATTGAGAACGAAGCCCGCCATAAGAACGGCTGTTCCTAGATGGATGGACAGTCTGGTTGGATTTTGAATCGCCCGGCAAAGGTAAAAAATTGCACAAATTTACTAATTTGACGACGGAAATATATAAAGTGATACTTGTAGAATATGCTGATGTATTTTGTTTGGCGATAAACCGTTTATTTCTCGATTCACCCAAAGTCCGTTTCAGACCTTGGTATTTTTTTATATAAAGCATAGGGTTATATATAGAATATGGATATTTGCGAATATGTGTGGTTATTTGTTTTTTTTTTGTATCCTCAGATATAGGTCTAAGATGTTGGATGCCAAATTGGTTTCAATAGACCTTTTCACAGAGCCCGGCAAATTCCGTGTAGCGTAGCGACGACACAAGTCACATGGCGCAAGACCATGTGATCTCTGGTAACCAATCGAAATCTGGAAGCAGATCGACCGCCTTTTTCTCATCACTAATCATTCACTGCCACAAAATGCGTTTGTCCGGTAAGTGAACAAAATAATTATACTCACTAAAATGATAACTTCCTTTCCATAATAAACTAGTTTTCGTCGAGTTCACTCCAGATTTGTGAAAAAAAGACAATGTTTCAGTCATATTATAATATATTTCGATTTAAGTTTAGAGATCTATTTCACGTTAGGCACTTCAGGTTGTGGCAGCGGTGTTTTTGAGGGTGCGCTGGGAAGGAAACATGGCGTGTGTGTATGTGCAAAACGGGTACTCTTCCTGCTATTTGACGATTTTACCTTCACACCTACTAGCCGGTATAATACAATAATTCGTTGTTTTGTAACGGGATAAAGGAAACTACCAGTGCGTAGAGGCTACATTATTCCCACTCTTATATCAAATACACCAAAATTTACTATGTGCACCATGTGCACCTCCATAATTTCAGTTGTCCATTCGTAAGAGCTCTTCGGTGTGGAGGTAATAAATGGTAAAATACGGGAACAAGATTCCCCATTTTGCCGACAGACTTCAGAATCATCCGGGTTATTTTGCTTCCAGAATCCGAGCATTCCATTGGTCAGACGATCTCTGAACTCGTGAGCTTCCGTCAATACAATTTTACCTTCGGATTTATTCGGTTTGAAATGGTCTATTAACACGTATTGGCAACTTCCTTATTGTGTCCATGTCAACCATAAAACGTTTAGCTTTCATAATGAGTAACATACATGTAAGGTCCAAATGTTAACCTTTGACGCTGAGGTACCGTATATGAATTACCACAGACGATGCTAGAGAAATCTGATACTTGGTGATAATTATGGAAAACTATTAGAGACATAACCACAGGATAACTGTGTTCGATATTTTTGTTGCAACAATATTGAGTTACCATGCAGTGGTATGAATAGGACAATGTGTGTTGTCATTTGTGCAGAATTATTTTGTCATAACTGATCGAGTTTCATCGCGTGAATCCTTTCTAATGACGTCATAATGATTTTTCTTGCACTGAACTGGTATGTTCGTTCTGTTTCGAAAAAAAGTGTGTTTTTATTGGTGTAGGCTGTAACATAGAGTCTGATACTCTCTATTCTGAAGAATTCGCATTTCTTGCAGACATGATTCAAATGCCTAACATTCATACCACTGCATGGTAACTTGGATGATAGGACCACACGGCCCCCAGCACCGGCACAAGCGGCACCAGATACATATCTAGAGAGCAATGATGGAAGTGCTCTGACAACTCGCACACTGGCAACTGGTGAGCTGTTTCGCTATGACAACTCGTACACTGGGGATTGATGAGCTGTATCGTCGCCAGATGAAAATGACGGCATTTAACACAAAAGACTAGTCTATAAGGCAACCCAGCATCAACTTCCCACAAATGCCAACATATACCAAAGACCAAAAGGTCTGCACAGGGGACGGGCCTCGGGGACAAAACGTCCACCAACAGAATTTCACAATATACAGGTAAAAATTACAACACATATAAGGGAAGTGGGAAGAGGTGCCGACACACTGACAGAGTCACATGATTTCACAGTATAGTCTTCCGGTTAACCTATTCTACAGTACATACCAAGAATCTAACGCTTCGTGATATGTGTTGTATATCAGGTACGCTTTTATTGTACCTGTTCATGTGGCAACTTGGATGATATGACCACACGGCTCCCAGCACCGGCACAAGCGGCACCAGATACAAATCTAAAGAGCAATGATGGAAGTGCTCTGACAACTCGCACACTGGCAACTGGTGAGCTGGTTCGCTGTGACAACTCGTACACTGGGGATTGATGAGCTGTATCGTCGCCAGATGAAAATGACGGCATTTAACACAAAAGACTAGTCTGTAAGGCCCGATGTCGACCCAGCATCAACTTCCCACAAATGCCAACATATATCAAAGACCAAAAGGTCTGCACAGGGGGCGGGCCTCGGGGACGAAACGTCCACCAGCAGAATCTCACCATATACAGGTAAAAATTACAACACATATAAGGGAAGTGGGAAGAGGTGCCGACACACTGACAGAGTCACATGATTTCACAGTATAGTCTTACCGTTAACCTATTATAAAGCACATACCAAGAATCTAGCGCTTCGTGATATGTGTTGTATCTCAGGTACGCTTTTATTGTACCTGTTCATGTGGCAACTTGGATGATATGACCACACGGCCCCCAGCACCGGCACAAGCGGCATCAGATACAAATCTAGAGGGCAATGATGGAAGTGCTCTGACAACTCGCACACTGACAACTGGTGAGCTGTTTCGCTGTGACAACTCGTACACTGGGGGTTGATGAGCTGTATCGTCGCCAGATGAAAATGACGGCATTTAACACAAAAGACTAGTCTGTAAGGCCCGATGTCGACCCAGCATCAACTTCCCACAAATGCCAACATATATGAAAGACCAAAAGGTCTGCACAGGGGGCGGGCCTCGAGGACGAAACGTCCACCAGCAGAATCTCACCATATTCAGGTAAAAATTACAACACATATAAGGGAAGTTGGAAGAGGTGCCGACACACTGACAGAGTCACATGATTTCACACTATAGTCTTCCGGTTAACCTATTCTAAAGCACATACCAAGAATCTAACGCTTCGTGATATGTGTTGTATCTCAGGTACGCTTTTATTACACCTGTTCATGTGGCAACTTGGATGATATGACCACACGGCCTCCAGCACCGCCACAAGCGGCACCAGATACAAATCTAGAGAGCAATGATGGAAGTGCTCAGACAACTCGCACACTGGCAATTGGTGAGCTGTTTCGCTGTGACAACTCGTACGCTGGGGATTGATGAGCTGTATCATCGCCAGATGAAAATGACGGCATTTAGCACAAAAGACTAGTCTGTAAGGCCCGATATCGACCCAGCATCAACTTCTCACAAATACCAACATATACCAAAGACCAAAAGGTCTGCACAGGGGGCGGGCCTCGGGGACGAAACGTCCACCAGCAGAATCTCACCATATACAGGAAAAAATTACAACACATATAAGGGAAGTGGGAAGAGGTGCCGACACACTGATAGAGTCACATGATTTCACAGTATAGTCTTCCGATTAACCTGTTCTAAAGCACATACCAAGAATCTAACGCTTCGTGATATGTGTTGTATCTCAGGTACGCTTTTGTTGTACCTGCTCATGTGGCAACTTGGATGATATGACCATACGGCCCCCATCACCGGCACAAGCGGCACCAGATACAAAGCTAAAGAGCAATGATGGAAGGGCTCTGACAACTCGCACACTGGCAACTGGTGAGCTGTTTCGCTGTGACAACTCGTACACTGGGGATTGATGAGCTGTATCGTCGCCAGAGGAAAATGATGGCATTTAACACAAAAGACTAGTCTGTAAGGCCCGATGTCGACCCAGCATCGACTTCCCACAAATGCCAACATATATCAAAGACCAAAAGGTCTGCACAGGGGGCGGGCCTCGGGGACGAAACGTCCACCAGCAGAATCTCACCATATACAGGTAAAAATTACAACACATATAAGGGAAGTGGCAAGAGGTGCCGACACACTGACAGAGTCTCATGATTTCACAGTATAGTCTTCCGGTTAACCTATTCTAAAGCACATACCAAGAATCTAACGCTTCGTGATATGTGTTGTATATCAGGTACGCTTTTATTGTACCTGTTCATGTGGCAACTTGGATGATATGACCACACGGCCCCCAGCACCGGCACAAGCGGCACCAGATACAAATCTAGAGAGCAATGACGGAAGTGCACTGACAACTCGCACACTGGCAACTGGTGAGCTGTTTCGCTGTGACAACTCGTACACTGGGGATTGATGAGCTGTATCGTCGCCAGATGAAAATGCCGGCATTTAACACAAAAGACTAGTCTGTAAGGCCCGATGTCGACTCAGCATCAACTTCTCACAAATGCCAACATACATGTATATCAAAGACCAAAATGTCTGCACAGGGGGCGGGCCTCGGGGACGAAACGTCCACCAGCAGAATCTCACCATATACAGGTAAAAATTACAACACATATAAGGGAAGTTGGAAGAGGTACCGACACACTGACAGAGTCACATGATTTCACAGTATAGTCTTCCGGTTAACCTATTCTAAAGCACATACCAAGAATCTAACATGACATTTTGACATGTATTTCTATAACCATGGATTTGCTTGGGACCCTTATCGCGCTTTTGTATATCTTTGGCACACGTTGTAATCTGTATAGATCTTGTTCTCAGTTTTGTTTCCCTTGGTGACATTGTAATGCATGACCTGCAGTTAGACAGTGCTCTGGAGACTGCCCTACGCGACTATGTTTTCCCCCACCATTGTATCTTTCTTTGTAATGTTTTTGTTTTTGTTTTTCTTCTTTTTATAACTCTTGCCAGGTGGTTGCGTGACTGAGATACACCATTCTCTAGATAACGACTTTAGAACGATTATTATGGATTAAGAATACTGATCAGCGATACGGATTTTATATTTTTGGAACATCATGATGTCTTGTCGGCATAGACGAGCGGCCGGGACCCTGTTTTGGGGAATAAAATGCACCCCCCGTACACAGAGGCAAACTATAGATCATTTGAAAGCTTAGGCTCTCTTCTTTCAGATGAGGAAGGATGTGGTGGTGAAAACTATTGCCGTATGCTAGAAAAATTGGATTGCTCCTTTCTACTTTTAAAATGGGGGTATAGGTATTAAAATGACTATATCTTCACTCCTACAATACATAGAGAAAAATGGTTGGTGTCATCTGATTACGCAAAGGTTCTTCAATCTTCTAATATCAAAAAGAAATTTGAGGTCATTGACCTGTGACGTCACAGAGGGGCCATCTCCAAAATACAATTAAATTTCGTCAAACGCACTAGAAGCCATGTCAAAAGTTATTTGTGGGTAAAATACTTCATTGTTAAATGGCCAAAATGGTTCTTATGTCGAATATAGTCATCGGTCAAATACTTCGGCAAAGATTTGGCGCAATTACCTTGTAAATCCTCAATTTAACGAGCGTCATTAACCATAGTATATTAGGTAAAAAAACACTAACTACTGTATTAGACGAGCGGCGATTGCAAAAAACGCCTCATTTTAGCAGTAAAATGCACCCCCTCCCCCCCCCCCACCCCACACGGCCACATCCTATAGTGTGAGGTAGCAATTTCCTCTCTATTAAACGAGGAATCGATTGATAACAGTTATGTTAAGATATCTTGAATCATGATTACAACACATATAAGGGAAGTGGGAAGAGGTGCCGACATACTGACTGCGTCACATGACTTCACAGAACAGTCTTCCGGTAAACCAATTCTTAAGCACATACCAAGAATGTCACTTGGGGTCATCTCCAAATTCCGAATGAAATATTTTCTAAATACACAATTATGGTTTCTTTACTAAGTTATTCAATGTAATGAAATTCATACAATTATGCCAAGTTATTGTCAGCGATGCTGTGTATCAGTACATGAAAACTACAGGCTATTTAAGGATTCTCACTACCTTAGAAAATAGAATATGTGAACAGGAAGTATCTCAAAATTATATATTTTCTATGTCTACTAAGCGTTTATCTAAGATTGCCAAACATCTGACTTCAGCAATACTTGATATGAATGTTTTATGATTTAATATGTATATTTCAATGTTTTCTTTTATCTCTTGTTAATTTTAAAGCAATATCAAAGGTTATCTTGATTATCGTTGTGAGTGGGGGTCATCTCATAATTACTATTGCAATTTCATGTTTTCCCACAATAGGTTCTTTGTAATCTACCAAATTTGATAAGATTTGTGGATACAGTATTCTATAAATTACTCTTTACAGGTCCTGATTTTCCACCTTCTTGAAAATTTTAAAACTATTCAGGGGGTCATCTAAACTTAGTATTAAAATTGTCACATCAAAAGTATGTTCTTGGAAACCTACTTGTACAGTTTAATATCATACAAGAAAATGTCCATAAACAAACCCACTCTCCAGGTATGTTCTGACCCTATAGCCTGAGTATAGGACATCACTATATGTAAACAGCCGTTTCGGATATTTTGTCGAGTATATATTCTGTATATCCCAAGCATAACTCTCAACAAGGGTCAGGCCTAATCTTCAATAAATCAATAGTAATGATATATAATCTCCAATATTATGATCTCGCCTGTGCTGCTGTACAGTATTATTCCGGTTGTTAATGATGTCAGGGCAAAACTATCGATTCTAATGACGTTTCTGCTGTAGCGTTGTTTAATAGCGCTATTTTTTTCAGATGTCGTCCGCAGTTTCCAAGATCCTTAATGTCCAAGTCCTCTGTGGAATTATTACTATTTTTCATCAAAGTTGTCAGGACAGAATTCTCGATTCTCGAGTTCTGTGGGTATTGAAATATATCAATATCAATTGGAGATTTATCTGCTTTGACACATTTATGTGTATGCTGTTTCTCTCAATGTCTTTATATGAACCTGTAAAAGAGGGCTATATCGGCAAGCGTCTCCAGTCGAATTTTCTCAAATTTGACGATACATATCGCATGTTGAACGTGCAAGATCTATGACGATACATTTCGTAACTAGTGTCTAATTCCGCTTAACCCGGGGCTAGGGATTGTATGAACGTATGTGTTTCAAGATCCTCATAGTTTTCATATGAACAGACACAATCAAAGCGTGACTGAGATACATCATCTTCTAGATAACGACTTAACAACGTATATCATATAGATTAAGAATACTCATCAGCGATACGAATTTGATATTTTGGGGACATCATGATATCTTGCTGGCATCATTGAAAACTGTTGACCGCTTCTGTCTTGCAGGAAATCAGCCTAGTTTTACGCATATTATGATTTGTCCTTATAATTTAGTGCCATTGTTATTTTATGAATTGGGCCATCGGATTATTGACGCGAAAATCCTTTAATGGACGACGGCTGAATATTGAATGACAGATTAAACGCTTGTATTCCACAGTTTCCAATGTCGATAAGGTGCATTTTTTGTAGAGTATTATTACTGTGGGGGTTTTTTTATCAAAGGTGTGAGGACAGAATTCTCACTTCTGGAGTTCTGTAGGAATTGAAAAATACTTTGACAAATTTCATGATTATTCAGCGCTGTCTTCCGTAAGGTCCGTGTTCTGTTCATTGTTATTACTGCCTTATCATATGTGCCAGGACAGAATTCTCGCTTCTGGAGTTCTGTAGGTATTGAAAAATACCAATCTCAATTCGAGATTTTCTGTTTTGACACATTAACATACCCACGTTCCTGGCGTGTTTCAACCCCGAATACTGATTCTACCTACGAGTGGCCATATATGCTCACATGATGTTGTTCGTATGTCTTTCGTGTAACGAAAATGGCATGATACGAGACATACATCAGAATAATACCGCTGAGATTCAGACTGTAACACCTAATATTAAAGTAGTATGAATACTCTTTATCAGCCGTGCCTATACGAATTCCTAGTTCCAGTTAAGGACGGACCTCCAGTACAGAAGCGAGACAACCATAATGACGACTTGGCTCCACTATAAGAAACAATGTTGTTTAAGGATACAAATGAATAAACATGATATGTGTATATCCGATAAAATCGAATTAAGACTGGTAGTTTCCAATACCCACAAAAGATCTTTATGGGCGAAAATTTTGTCCTGACACCTCTGATAATAAAACGGTAATAATTCTGTACAGAACTCTACCTTGAAAACCACCAATTCTGCCCGGACACCATTGCGACAAGACACCTAGACAACGCCGAATGTCTTGATCATTTTATCTCCACCGATCTCACGGAGTTATGATGACTGTGTAAACTAGAAACTAATGCATTCGTGCCAACATTTTGATTCGAAAGTTCTATATGGGTTCTCAAGATGCGAAGAAGCAACTTCTCTTGTCGTACTTTACCAGTATCTATTGCAGCCATTTGCGGTCTTGTAACTGTAAAAAACACATACAGCAACGCATTTCGCAGATTGATGCACTCCACGCCCAATTGAAGTGCTACTTACCGTACATGTTTGGGATTAACTCTGTAGCCAGCTTTAATGAGGTTATTCGACGCCAGATTAACTTCCTACGGAACAGACTTATGTCGACGGACAAATTCTTACTTACAAGTTTGCGGCTTTCCGATTTGTCTCAGACTTCGCGTTTAGTTTGTCAATGGTCTAGCCAAGTCTATGTAACGCGCTAGTAATTTGTCTTTTGCCTGCCATCTTATTATTTATTTGTTCATTCTATAGAATCTGTATCTGAAATAAATATTATTATTATATTAAATAGTTCTATCCCTGGACTGTCCTATTGTATTTATGATTAGGCTTGGCCCCTGATAGAAGATATGCCAGGGATATACAGAATTTATAATCCCAAAAATATCTGAAGCAACTGCTCTGAGGTACATGCTACAGATAGTGATGTTATAATGAAACTCTTATACCCAGGCCGTTGTGGGATCGGGAAATACCAGGAGAGTGGGTATGTTTATAGACAAGCTCCTGTATTGCAGTGATCTATTTAATGCTTTCAGAAAATTAGATAAATAATTGACGTAAAAACTGATGCTCAGAGCACTGTTTCACCAATTTTGTAATTTTGTGCCACTTCTACGGATTTAAAATGTAATTGCACCAGATCTTTGCCGAAGTATTTGACCGATGACTATATTTGACATAAGAACCATTTTGGTCATTTAACAATGAAGTATTTTACCCACAAAAAAAACTTTGACATAGCTTTTAGTGCGTTTGACACAATTTAATTGTATTTTGGAGATGGTCCCCCTGTGACGTCAGAGGTCAATGACCTCAAATTTGTTTTTGATATTAGACGATTGAAGAACCTTTGCGTAATCAATTGACACCAACCATTTTGCCCTATGCCTGATACGAATGAAGATATAGTCATATTAATACCTGTACCCCCATTTTAAAAGTAGAAAGGTGCAATCCAATGGTTCTTGCATTTTCTAATTTTTCTAGCATACGGCAATAGTTTTCACCACCACATCTACCTCATCTGAAAGAAAAGAGTCTAATCTTTCAAATGATATATAGTTTGCCTCTGTGTACTGGGGGTGCATTTTACTCCTAAAATAAGGCGTTTTTTGCCAATCGCCGCTCGTCTAGCATCATTGAAAACTGTTGACCGCTTCTCTCTTGCAGGAAACTAGCCTATGTTTATGTATACTATGATTGTCTTTTTTGAATTTGGTGCTAATACTGTTATATGGATATGGAATAGGTCTTTGGATTATGGATGCGGATATTCTTTAATGGACGACGGCTGAATTATGAATGACGGACTAGACGCTTGTATTCGTACTCTCACTTGAGGTCAAGTTTTGGTGTATCGGTGGCTGATGAACTGATCATTCACGCAGTTTCTAGCACCATTTCTTGTTCGCTTCTTATTGTACTTTTCTTTTGTTTATTTTCTGTTTACCTGTTTTGACATTTTCATGTATTTATCTGTTATTCTACATGTATTATGTTTTGTTTGGTCCACCTTATATATATGATAGATTTAGAGCGGGGTTAATGGAAGAATTTTCCAGCAATTGTTTAGACTTTGTGCTATGTTTTGGACACATTATATTGACATGTGCACACTTGTCGTTTGACTGGCATACCTAGAGTATTTTCATTGAGAAATGATAGTAAATATGACATTATGACCTTACGCTATGGACTATGGTAATTGAATACTTGCTTACAATATTTGATCGATATTGCGAATAATGATAATGGACTATTAATGGTTTTGCTATTATTTTGATGCCTTACACATTTTGTGTTTCTACTTTGAGATGAACGAACGATGTTCGTTCGTGTCCTTCATCTTTCGTTGATGGAAGATGTGTAAAAAAAGGAATTATTTAGCTACCATATTTTTGTTAATTTTATCATGCTACCTTTTCTTTATTTTGCCTTAATTGAAGATTCATGGTTTCATAAGCTCTTTTACTGTATTCTGTTATCGCTTCACATATATGCTGCACGGTGCATGTCATATTCGAGGCGGGCGCATTGACATGAGGGAATTGTTTTCGGTTCTGAATACTGTTTTGGTAATATAAACATCCTATCGAATGACCTGTAGGGTCACGCATTGTCAGTTAACTTCTGAATAAGATCCTCTGTCATGTTGCCAACGGTACATCGTCACAATTTTGTAAGCTGGAATGAAATGCGAACAGTAAAAGCTATTTGCAGCAATGTGTGTGTTCTGTTGTCATCCATTTTAAGTCTAGTGAAAACCACTGGCCGGACCGGAGTCTTCTGAATGGGTTTATGTAATTTCACCCGGGAATACCTTGACCTTGATGACTTTGGCAATCCTCTTCAATTCCTCCTCGTGTGAGTTCTCCTTGAACAGCCTTGTGATTCTGACTGGACAGAATTCCAAACGGATGTCCACGACTCTATGCCAACTGACATCTCAATGATGTGATCGACCGAAACACCGTTCCTTCCTATAACAGCGACATGTTTCTCCTCTTCTTTGGTGATGTGGCAGCGTGTGCCAGAAACCTCTGGAACGAGTCCATTCCGTGGATACAGTATCTACAGGTACAGTTTCTTCGTTTCGTTTAACGGAGCCTTACGGCTAGTGATTGAACATAACTGTGTTGTGATATATTTTCTGCATGGACTTCCCTAAACTTTCTGTCTGACGATGTGACTTTCCCATTGATTGACACTAGTGCGTGTGATGAACGGTTTGTAATTTACAGAAATGAGTCATGCCTAACGATCTCTGAGACATTGTATTCTCATAACTTTCTTGGAACATTCTGGACTGAATCCTCTGACAGGTTGGTAACATGTATTGAACGCGCGGTTAAACCTTAATTTTTTCTCTCTTTCTTGAACAATCATCTTATGTGTGTGCCATGGTAATGTCTTATATGAACTCTTGGCATCTTTTGTTTATTATCGATAATACTGCATGCCCAGTGAAGTTGATAAATTAACAATGAAACTGGTAGATTGCATGAACTTTGTGACCGGTAAATTTAGTGATTTGCAGATTGATAAATCTAGCCTTGAACTTTGGATGAGAACATTGTGGTGTGGTTCCACAGTGATTTATGATTTATGATTTTTTTATCGCGATCAGTTTTCATAATAGCTAGTGTAGCTGGTAAGCTAAACACTTAACGCATTTGAGCTAAATGAAACTAAGGTTATCACGTATATTGAAAGGTCATTGATACACTGAGTACGTACTGGTTATTGTAGCGTATAAAAGCCTGGTTGATGTCGGCTGACGAGCCATTCCAATCCCCGGTTAGGCTATAGGAGCCTGGATCTTTTTAGATCTATATCTCTATAAAAATGAAGCAGGCATTCTCTCTCGTCGACTTTATGACAAAAGAGATGATTACAATTTCGACATCGTAAACTATCCCTTTCTGGACAGTGGGACCTGCATATGGCTTACACATATCTCGCTTAGTAGCATTTGCTAGATCCTGTGTTAAATGTGACGATTGTAATCAACGTCACAAAACATTGGTGCAGAAACTTAAAAACCAGGGCTAATCCACTAAGCGCATACACTCAAAGTTTCTCAAATTTGGCGATACGTCGCATGCTGATAGCAAAATACGAACCTAGCGTACAAGATCTATGGCGCTACGAATCGTAACTTGTGTCTAATTCCGCTTAACCCGGGGTTAGGGGCCGTATGAACCCATGTACTTCAAGAACCTCATGGTAATCATATGAACAGTCACAATCAAAGCGTGACTGAGATACATCATTCTTAGATGACGACTTTACAATGAATATTATGGATTAAGAATTACAAGCGTCTAGTCTCCATTTTCCACATAACAGTATTAGCACCAAATTCAAAAAGACAATCATAGTATACATAAACATAGGCTTGTTTCCTGCAAGAGAGAAGCGGTCAACAGTTTTCAGTGATGCCGGCAAGACATCATGATGTTCCAAAAATATCAAATCCCGTATCTTTGATCAGTATTCTTAATCCATAATATTCGTTATAAGTCGTCATCTAAAAAAAGATGTATCTCAGTCACGCTTTGATTGGCATGACTGTTCATGGTGCCATGAGGATCTTGAAGGCGCATGGGCTAAGGTGCGACACACGTTACGAAACGTAGCGCCATAGATCTTGCACGCTACGTTCGTATTTTGCTATCAGCATGCGATATGTATCGCCAAATTTGAGAAACTTTGAGTGGAGGCGCTTGCTGGAATAGCCCTGTTTTATAAGTTTCTGCAACAATGTTTTGTGACGTTGATTAAAATCATCACATTTAACACAGGATCTAGCAAATGCTACTAAGCGAGATATGTATACGCCATATGCAGGTCCCACTGGAATATTACTATCCAGAAAGGGATAGTTTACGATGTCGAAATTGTAATCATCTCTTTTGTCATAAAGTCGACGAGAGAGAATGCCCGCTTCATTTTTATAGAGATAGAGATCTAAATAAGATGTGCCTGTAGGGCTATCTGTAGTTTCCTTCAAATCCAGTGAAGGTGGATATATATCCTTCACTGCGTCATTTATATAGCGATTATCCACAGCGAGAAGATCGTCTATATAGCGTTTGGTGAATGAGAAGGAACGGGCTTTGAATGGATCGGTTTTTGAAAGCGCCTGCATATAGTCATATTCATAAGAGAACAGATACAGGTCAGCCAACATGGGTGCACAATTAGTACCCATTGGAATACCTATATGCTGCTGATATATTGTGTTGCCAAATTTCACATAGATATTTTTAATGAGAAATTCAAGCAACTCTATAAACAAAGAAACATCCCATGAATGATATCTCTTGTATGTAGTCGAGCTAAAGAATGCTTTATGGCTTCCGACATTAATATATCTACGATCAGTTTTCTTGAACACAGATACTATTAATGAACTTAGACGGTCAATAAGGTCCTGATGAGGGATTGTAGTATAGAGAGTCGAGAAATCCTGTGTGGATACATGTCTGTACGGTATGTGACCTTTAGCATCAAGTTCTTCCGTAAGACATTTTGAGTTTTTCAATATCCACATACATTCAACGCCAGAGTTCTTAGAAATAGTGGCGCAATACCTTACCCAAAATGGTATTGCGCTCGTCATGAGGAAAGTGCTGCATTTCCCCCATGTCGTTAACGCCATTGCTCTCAGATGTATCCTGATGATGACTCCTTATATTTATTTCTGTTCATATCACATGTACCTTCATAATGGCACTGAAGGTCCTAATACCTATACTATCAACGTAATTTGTTTCAAAAGGCACAAGTGAAACAAAGTAGGCTAAACGAAGGAAAGTAGAACAAAATATAACGCATGGATTAATGGCTTCTAGTAAATAATGACTAAAATAACTTTCTCATGGATTCTTTATTTCTGTCGATATTTTGCATTATTAAGCATGGTGCCTTCTAACCATGATGAAATACCAAACATTCGCTTAGCTGTTGATAAGTGTGCCCTGTTGGCTTAGAGGGACTGATCTAATTTGACCTTTAATTTTGACTTCCTTAGATACAGTATGGTGCGGTTTTGAACTTTTCTGTTAGTATGGTATGGTAAAGTAGAGCACAAGCCCATGGCAGTTGCCTTTGTCCGACAAATATAACGTCTCCCAGCAGTAATTTCCCATAATTGCTTCACATGTTGGGTGTTACCTAGTTAGGATTGAGTCGAAGTGAAGGCGTGTTTGACTTCTTTTGAGGACGTGGCCGTGTTGGCCACCGAAATTGACAGACACTGACATTTGGGAATTCTCTGAAGGCCAGCGTCTAATTTCAAAATGTCACTTTCAGGACAAAGGCCAACTCGTGTTTGCCTTCTCAATGTATTTTGCTACTTTCTAGTAACCCTAACGAAATCCCCAATCCTTTCCAACTCACATATCAGTAGAATGGATCAGTCAGTAGTAGATGGCAATGTCAATCTCTGGGATCGATTTTATCCACAATACAATCCCATCGAGACTGACGCGAATACATAGTTTGCCGGTTCACTGAAAGCAAATCGACGAATGGGCCACTCATATTCTTGAAGGCATAACATAAAGCATGAAAAGAGATCACTGCTTTGATCTGGTATTATCACACAAACATGCTTTCACGGCGCCTGTATGTATATAAATTTTTCATACAGAGAAATGTCACACGAAATTTTAATCCCTGTGCGACGAGACGATATAAGCTGAAGACGACGTTGCTATAATCATGCCATGGTTCGAGTTTTGGTCGTGTGGGGTCTTTTGTTGACTACCAAACAATTTCAGAAAAGGGGTGAGTGATTCCATCAAACGTGTTTTGAACAACTACAACCGTCTGGTCCGTCATTCATAATTCAACCGTCGTCCATTAAAGAATATCCGCGTCCATAATCCAAAGACCTATTCCATATTCCATATAACAGTATTAGCACCAAATTCAAAAAGACAATCATAGTATACATAAACATAGGCTTGTTTCCTGCAAGAGAGAAGCGGTCAACAGTTTTCCATGATGCCGGCAAGACATCATGATGTTCCAAAAATATCAAATCCGTATCGCTGATCAGTATTCTTAATCAATAATATTCGTTGTAAAACCGTCAACATGTGTAAAAACCGAGATATCCCCTAGCTTTGAACATATTAGTTAGCAAACTTCGACAAACAGTAGATATCTCTCAAATAACACGGCAGTGCAATATATATTCAAAATTAAATGAACCAAGAACGGAAAATTTCACATTCGGGAACAAAATTACTTCAAGTGTTATCTGCGGTTCACCAATTTATTGCTTAATGATAACCTTCAGAATCGGAATAAATCACGTCCGCTCTGCTTTTTTTTCGAATCGCTTGGCTCATTAATATTGATGTTAATCACATCTCCAGTTATGGTGGCTCCAGATAACTGAACGAGTCACAGTAACTCTTCGAACAGCTCACTTTAGAAAACATTGAACTACTTTTTAGCTACAAATAAAATTCTAGACAACAGGTTCTCACCCTTGTGTTCTTTATCTTCGTCGTTTCTGACAGCCGTGATAGTACATTGGTTATGAGAATAAGATTATAGTTTCTTCAAAGAGGGCTGAAGTCGTCATAAATGGACTGGACATTTTTCCATCCTCTCAGTTGGGCATGCAACTTCATTCGCAGAAGCCCCTTTGCCCGTAAGTGTCGTGTCGAATGGTTTCTTAATTTTATCCCAACCGCTTGTCTACTGTAACAAAGCGTCTGATGTACAGGTGTCAGGGATCTCAGCTGAAATCTCGACTCGGACTGGAGCATATCGACCACCAGGCGTGAGTCCTGTAGGCCGCGACAGGACATCGGATGTTGTTTCAGCGAACATTTTCGGGGAACTGCTCTGGGGTCTGCCCTGAACGCGCCAGTCCTTCGTGATCCTCTCTGAAGATAATATGAAATGAAATATTCCCTTTGCCAGTGTTTTCAATGTGAAAGACTTGTGGTAGTCACTCATTTCATTCTCTGTTAAATAGGTTTATACAGACTATAATATTGAGCTCCTAAAATGTGTCGTAAGGTACGACTAATTTAGGCAGCATCAAATTCGGGCTGAGAAGTGAAAGATAAAGAACCGAAAAATAAAGGGGATATTCCGATAAATAAACAAAAACAAATGTGCCTAAGATTCATCAAGTTTTGATGGAGATGTTTTGACGCATTTCTAGGAAAGTAATATAGATTTAATACAGTAGGTCTATTTATGACAGTATATTTCGAATATTCTTGTCCATCCGTGATGGACTAGAGGTCGATATCATCCCACAACGTATAAACGTGGTTTTGCCTGCAACGCAGATTAAAATGCATACCGTTGTTCAACGCAACCGTAATTGGTTGGATAGTTTATTCAGGTATATGTGCACGGTACAATCTCGTCTGCATTGCCGAACATAACTCTTAATTATTCATTTTTCTCTGCTACATGTTTGCACACAATAAACATTCGAACATAAAATTCATCCTCAATTTAAGCACTTTAATTTCTAAAAGGTAATAAATTGTCATTTTCCTTGGATTATTAATTTACCGTTGTAGATTTGAATAAGGTCGTTCGTCGTGTATATATATATGTATATATATTTTTGAATACAATGTATAATGTGCACAATGAATCCAGCTGAAATTATGTTGTGAGCTGAACATTTTTGTGTTTAAAGTGTCAAAGGACCATGCTGTGAGCTGACAATGATTGTACAGAAATGCTTACATTGCCAATAATTTTACAAACTTACGTATTCCCAATATCTTTTCGTCGTATAACTCGGCGCTGTCACCTGTTTTTACGACGTGGGCAGCGTTGGGTTTGTCCCACTTTCCTTTTTTTCTTCGTTTTGATTATTAAACCTGCCGCGAATTGTCGAACTTAAGGATGTCTGCTGGTGGTTTTTGGCTTTGGCAGCCATTTTGCCCGTTTTTCCTCATTTTCTAGGTTAAGAGATTGGGATTTCCTTTAAAAGCCTTCTGGCCGAGAATTTTGCACAGCAACATCCATTCAATTTGATACATTTTGATAGACATTGTGATTATCTGCAAACAGTTAGAATATAAGAAAAAGTTAAATACTATTTATATGATTTTTTCATGAATATGGTTCAAAACTAGGGCTATTCCCTATGATTTCTGGGTTATTAAATTGAGCATGGGTCAGTCCACTCAACGTTGCCTACAGCTAAAAAATGCACACCAACCTATATATTTTTCTTTGTTTTTTCACATATTTCACAATTATGAATGCAACAACACACATTATTCAAAAAGTTAATTACTTTGATTTACCACCATCGGACATCCTTAAAACCAAATTTGATGTTTTCCTTGTGGTAACGGTCGATAGTGTTTTGGAAAAAATTTCGGGCTCACATTCTCCACCGTTTTCCTTGCTCTTGCCGAGGTCAAATCTCCCAAGGTAACTGGAGATCTCAGATTATTTTGCGAGCCAGATCTGAGAAAGTTGCATGTCGAATTTGAAGCTGTGTTCTTGTTTTTTCCCCCTTCTGGATCCATTCACTCGTGGTATCCTCTGTGACCGAGTAGTCTAAGGCGCTTCGCTGGTGATCGCTAGCCTCAAATGGCACGGGTTCGAGCCCCACTGGTGCATGTATGAAAGTTTGTCAGTTACTTACCGACGGGCGGTGGTTCTCTCCGGGTACATCGGCTTCCTCCACTATTCAAACTGGCGGTCAGCATATGGGTGAATTCACCTTGAGTGTTAAATTAAACTATATCGCCCCTTCACTTATTTGTGTCATCATCAGTCATGGGTTTGAAACGAGAAGACGCTTTCTTGGTCGACATTCTTTCAAGTTCAAATATCCGATTGACCAGCCCTACCATTACTTAAACGCAACATTAAAAGGGTGGTGGAAACGGTGGAATTACAAGAAGTCACATGACCTCACAGTCAAATATACTGACTGCATATTTCTAAAAACCTCAAAATTACAACACATATAAGAGAAGAAAAGAACCAAACGTGATCCCTGTAATAATTTGTATCCCAGCTCGCTTTTATTTCAGCTCTCCATATTGACATATTGAGTGACATGACCACACGGCCCCTACACAGTCAGAAAAATGGTGTTAATTAACACTAACAATTGGTGTTGACTTCAACACCAAAAAACAGTGTTGAGTTAGAGCCTACACCATATTGCCCCAACACCATTTATTGGTGTTAGTTAACACCGTTATTTGGTGTTAGTTAACACCGTTATTCGGTGTTGAGTCAGTATCTGCATTCGTCGGTCAACACTAAAAATGGTGTTGAGCCGGTTTCAACACCATTTATTGGTGTTAGTTAACACCGTTAATTGGTGTTGAGCCAGCATCAGCACTTTGTCAGTCAACACTGAAAAATGGTGTTGAGCCAGCTTCAACACCATTTCTTGGTGTTAGATAACACTGTTAATTGGTGTTGAGCCAGCATCAGCACTTGTCAGTCAACACTAAAAAAGGGTGTTGAGCCAGCTTCAACACCATTTATTGGTGTTATGTAACACTGTTAATTGGTGTTGAACCAGCATCTGCACTTGTCAATCAACACTGCAGAACGGTGTTGAGCCCGCTTCAACACCATTTATCGGTGTTAGTTAACGCTGTTATTTGGTGTTGTCTGCATCAAAACTGATCGATCAGCAAATGGAAAGGGTGTATCAATTGAGGTGAATGAAAAACCAAAACAAGATTGATAGACAAAGAACATATATTATAAAACGCAATCTCTAATATTTCATTGTATGACATTATGACACTCATGTATAACTAGAGGCCACGGCCACACTTGATCCCATCGGCCTAGTGTGAACTTGCCGTCCCTTTCACATGACCAATATAAATCTCCAGTATGGACAGATAAAGGGCATTCAATGCAGTGTGAAAGTTTAGCTACTGTGCAGAGTTTCACTGTTGAGCAAGCTTACTTTCCCTTGTACAGAAAAGAACAAACCGAACACTAGTACCATAGTTTTTCCATAGAACCATGGTTTTACCATGCTACATGTAGTATGGCTCTACCATGGTACCGTGCTATGACCACAGTACATGTACCATGGCTGTACAGATTCAATGGCTTTACATGGTACATGTACTGTGACAAACTGCATACACCATGGTAAAACGATGATAAAATTGACCAAAAACATAGTGGTTCGTACCATGGTATTAAGCCTGGCTGGAATAAATCCGCATTCACATCAGATGAATTGAAGAGACTGGATGCTCAAGAAACTAAAGCAGTTGAAGTGATTAATAAAGGTTTAATAAGACCTCATGCAAACATAGCATATAGCTGTCAATTTGGTTCCGTATACTAGTATGTTAACTAGGTGTAGATAGAGAAAGAAGTAGGGTTTAACGTCGTTTTCAACCTTGTTTCAGTCATATCATGACGGTGCCTACTTCTGCCAGAACGCGAGTGCTCACAGTTCTCATTACCCTGGACATTAATCAGTCCAGCCTGTATAGCGCCCAGTCACCCATCCAAGTATTGACCGAGCTTAACGTTGCTTAACTTTGGTGATCTGACGAGAACCGGTGTGTCCAATGCTATAAGCCGTATCATATCACATATCTACTGTTGAGTTTTTTCTGTTTCCTGATGAAATTCTTCGCCGAGTTGTTCAGTTTCTCCCTCATGTAATAATGGATATCGGATGTCGTCTTGCTGGGATGGTACTGCTGGATTACCTCTGGAAAAGAAAAGGAATCAACATAAGAATTTGTAAACCTAATATGTACGAGGCAGGAAGTGGTGAAGGTTGTATTTCAGTTTTGGTCGACAAGAAGGATAAAGTCAAACAAAAACAGGAATCCATGTAGGCCTTTCACAAAAAATAAATGATTAATTCTTTATTCCCTTTGAAATATTCCAAGTTCTTTCAAATACACTACATTTTGAGTAATTTGGCTTCACTGCTTTTCAAAGAAAATATTCCAAAAGGCCCCTAAACAAATATTCTAAATGAAACCATGACATGAGTATGATTAATGAGAGTAAAACCTATAGTTACTTCCCTTTGTATTGGAAGAGTTGAAAACTAGAGATTTACACAGGCCTCAATTTAAGGTGGTAACCTGTTATCAGGTTGCCTGGAGGTTGCCATATGAAAAATAGTGGTAACCTATTTTCAGGTCCCCATAATTTTGACTAAGAATATGACATTAGGTTAATAATTATGCAATAGGTTCCCACAGGTTACCAATGTAGAATTCATGGTAACCTGTTGAGAGGTTACCATCAGCACTCCTTAAACTGAAGCCTGTTTACATTATCAACACTATCACGACTATGATAAGACAAGGGAGGTGATCTACTCAATATACATTTTGAGTTACTTCCTCTTGTGTGGGAACCCTTGGCCTCGGCAAATATTGTTTTTCTCTAGTACATAAAACATATTTACCTCATTGGGATCATATAATTGTATAATATTGTATGATTGTGCTATTGATCTGTAAACAATAAATATATTTGATCTGAAAGATATGGCAAACTTGACACATATTCACATTTTCTGGATCATGGGATATAACACATTAACGCTTCACCAATGAAAATATAATTGCCACATAAAGAAGTGTTTATTGGACACTGCAGCCTTATGTACATACCTGTTTCTGGCAATTTCTTTCCTTAAGAATCGACAATATGTCCCTTTCAGCCCTCTTCTCGCTAGTTACTTTGCTTTTCTTGTTTGTCTTTCTTGGACTTTCATTCTAAAAATACAAAATGAATTCATTAAAGATAACAGTGAGGAGTTAATAATCTAGCATACATAATGCATATCTGCATTCTGTGGGGTTTTTTTAATTATGGAAAATAACTGTCACAATAATTTTTTTAAATGCTCATTTATTGCGACAGAATACTTGATGAAATAGAAAAAAATGTATGCTAGAAACAATCAGTTATAGCCATATCACACCTTGTTACAATTCAGGAGCCGCAGAGCACATTTGAAAGTGAGGGGGCTGAACTCTATACCGGTCAAGTTAAATGTTGGACTGCTTCCCCCCCCCCCCAGCTCCGCGGCCCCTGAAATACAAGGAGAAAATCAAACATACAGACAGTTATCCAGTTCCGCAATCGAAATTCTTCTGAGGTGTGTTGTGGCGAATACACATCCATTGAAGGACAGTTACATATCCTTAAAGGGAACGTAAACTCTGGTGAACCGTGCATGGCCAGTTAAAGCTTTTTCCTCATAGAATCCAAATCGTGTATCAGATATTTTTTTACAATTTTTTTCAAAGCAGTACTAAACGTTTCAACTTCGTTACACTGGAACAACATAGAGACCTCCATGTTTGAAGAATCGTGACGTCAGCGGACACTAGTTCTTCTGTCTCTGGAGGTAAAAACGCGTCAATTGTCAGAGACCGTATTCGAGACCGTAGCTTACAAACATGAACGAGGATGATAGTGCGACGTGTCGGGATTACCTGGTACATTGTGACAGCCAAAAGCAGAGCAGCCCGCTTTTATTTCAGCTCTCCATATTGACATATTGAGTGACATGACCACACGGCCCCTATAACACCGGCTTGAGCGGTATTAGACACAAATATTTCAGAACGATGATGTAATAGCCCTATTAAGTGATTTGTTGAAGAATGGTGAACTATGTGACCGCTAGATAGTAAAAAGCGATCCAAACAATATCCACCATGTTATCACCTTCTCACGGACATCGGTCATGTCGGTGACAACGGGGAACGGATGTGTCGTTAGTTAATTTAGGACGTGTTTGACATGACACGTTTGCCCATGGCTACTGTGTGCAGCTGCAGCAGGAGGCTCGGTGATCGCATTTACCTCGATGACCTCGGTCAATATATGGGTTCCAACGCGACCAATATTGGGTCAGTCAATACCGGTGATCGTTTGCTGACAATTTCTCCATATCCCAGCAATAAAATACACAATTATTGTTCGTAGGCCACGACTGAATGTCAGATTCGTCTAAAATGAATTGCAAGTAAACTATGGTCAATCATTGTTACTTAAATTTCCCTTATAATTATTTTGCTCATCACCTTTTGACCCTTTATTCACGGGCTGTGAATATTCATCCTTCTCGTGATATCACTTTCTCCTTCTCCTTGGACATTGACTTGGAGACTGTCGACTCTGTTTTTGGGATATCTTTGAGATGCCAAATTATTTCATTTTATGAATCTCTGAAATTGCGTCCTGGCAATGTCTAATTTCATATAACTTTTCAGAAAAAAAATGATGCTGTATCGGATGTGTGCTTGCCTAGGACATTCGGTTTCAATTGTAAGGATGTGAAGCTGATTGTTTCATGCACAGGTAATATTAAAAAGAAAAACTGTTGGACTAACTTAGTCACACGAATCCGAACAATGAAATACATTGCCGCCAAATTGTGCTTATTTCAGCTCAGTTTAGCCATGCGTAATGGTCATTGTTGGTATTCATCCGTCTGGGCTCATTTTCAGTTCAATCCCTTCTATAGAAGAACTCTTGGTCAGCATCATTGACTTTCCAACCAGTTTATTCAATTAGTGGACAACTTGACTCCTGTTAAACTAATTTCAACTGTTTTATTGCCATTATTTCTTTACCTTCATACATCCGCGGCACAGTTCAGAACATCAGTCAGTGTAATTTATTCATATTATGCCTCACAAATCTTAATGGGGACGCAATATTTCTTCTTAGCTACACATACATATTTTCTTTTGTGTCCCACACGTGCCCGTGTTGCTAGAGATAAAAGTTACTGATGGCAAGTTTTAGGTGAAAGATAATAATTGGCTACTCTGAGTACGGTGAGAACTTTTACGGCGAAATTATTATTTTACCAAGCTTCGCCGTAGCAACTCGGTGCGACATGATACATTTGATCTATCTAGTTTATTACAGAACTAAGATAACGCTTTTCGAATGTTCAAAGCCTGACCAAGGCGTGACTGATCAGATACGCTTTACTCTTCCAAAAAAACTATTAGTATAAAATAACAATTTTTCGAATATGTGAACACTAACATTTTGTAATGGTATCGTTGAAAACTATTGGGTGCTTCTCTTACAAGTCCATTACCTTGGTAAATTCAGCTTATTTCAGCTTAGTAGCGCGTTATTGGGATTGTTCGTAATCAGTCCAAGATTATATTTAGCTCAATTAATCCTTCACCAAAAAGAATCCATGGTAGGCACTGGTGAATTTCCAACCGGTTCATTCATTTAGCGAACAACTTGACGCACGTTAAAACAATTACAACTTTTTTATTTCCATCGTCTTTTGACATTCGTGGCACTGTTCAGATCATTAGTCATTGTAATTTATGCTTACCGTGCTTCACAAAACGTAACAGATAGGGATGCAATATATCTTATTCGCAACACATTTACCTGTATATTTTCGTTTGTGTACCACAAGTTTCCATGTTGCTTCAAGGTTAGAGGCAAAGAAAAGAATTGGCTACTCTGTATACGGTGGAGAATTTTTACGATCTGAGAAATGAGTTGTATGTTGGTATATAGCATATTTAGTCGGTCAGTGGTTTATTCTAGAATCAGTATAATATTTATGTGAATCCATGCATGATGTTCAAATGAACAACCATAATCACAGCCTGAGAAAGATACGTTTTTCTCTTCAGAGAAATTAGAATTTAGAATTAAAACTTACCAGTGATAATAATTTCATGATATGAACAAAAATATGTTTTGGTGGCATCGTTGCTTCCCTTGTAATTAAGACCGTACCTTGGCAAACTGTCGATCACTATATCAGCTTAGAGGCCAGTAATTGTCAATGCAATTGGCACTCATCCGTCTCTGATTATTTTCAGCCCAGTTCTTTAGTTTAGTCATTAGTCGAAATTATATGACTATCTGGAAGGTTAACTTATTTATTCACGTTAATTTGAATCACGTTAAATTAATTACATTTTTATCGCCTCCATCTCTTGGTCTTCATACCTCCGTGATGACAGTCTCAATATTTCGACAAAATTTTATTTGTCATCTTCCTGAAGATGACAAATAAGTTCCCATGTATTTCTTCGAAATGGTCGTCAAATTCCCAATAAGGGCAAAATCCGAATTATTACTTCCCGAACAAGGACTACATGTACCCAGCTACTGTGGCACAGCTCTCATTAATTTATTTCACATTATGTACCGGTCACAAGCAAATGATTTATATATTTCTTGTGTGTAGATTTTGCTTGGGTCTGAATTGTTTGTGCCGACGGTCTTCAATTCATCCCCTTACAGTATTAATTTATACCGACGTCACCATCAATTTGGATCACAACGGAAAAAATACACATCAAAGATCGCGTTAATCATGTCGATTACATACCATGCTGCTCTGTTATTTAGCCGTGCATCGGAGGCACACAGGCAGCGCTATTCATCACTTAAAGCCCAAATTTAGCTGCCAAGTCTGCGAGTCTGTTCAATGTGTTTTCTGTCATAGCAATCGGTCTGATATCAGACCAATTCTTCAATACATATGTTCAGATTCATGATAGTTACATATTCACCCTTAACTTTGAGGTCGGCTTTGGCATTTCAATGTGTGTTTTTCTTCAAGAAACTGAAATCCATATGTGTTCATCAGATTGTGATAATTCCATGTGAAAGAAATGGTAGGAAAAAACCCCTCTCTCTTATTCAATTTAACGTCTCATACGAGCCTGTTATTTCTGTGCCCAAATACAATTCAAACTTGTCGCCAAGGTTCACCCTTTGTCATTTGAACTGTCTCCTATGTTTACAAGGTGAATAATACGCACTTGGCCGGCATTGAATCTTACAGACGTGTCCTGTATAGGAACTGCCTCCCTATAACCCCAACCCCAATTCAGTATGAACCGACTCTTAAATATGATGGTGACACAGCTCATTTTCATTCATGTCAAATTTTATTTTCAGTCGGTTTTACAAACATATTTACAACATTAGCACTGGGGCTAGTCATCACAGACATATAGGCAGGCGAGAATTCTACCCCAGCTCATTAATCGTCGTCAGATGTGTTTTCAGAGCTATCATATAATTTGTTCTTCGGCAGTTGTATCTGATTCCACCTAAGCAAGGGCAATATGGCCACCCACATGGTATGTTAATTCTTAACGGTAGCCCAGGCATTCGGCCACCTCGCCAGAAACTATTTTGTCTATGCCTGCTTGGTGTCTAGATCGTCTCACAGAAGTAGCCTTTCGATCAATGACACGGAAACTGTTGTTGACGACTGCCCGTCTGAAAGGTTTTAACGCCCTGTTGTTGGAAACTCATCAATGGAAACTCCAGAGACTTTCACGTATAATATTTTTACTGCATATTAATGCCCATTAAATCTTATTTCGGTTACGTATATGCTGATTGCAGTATGGTAGAGCCCATGAAACAATGTAGTAAAACGAATATATTATCTTCTTCGACTTCGGTACCACTGGGATATAAACATTTTCTTCCGCCCTGGTTAGGCTTGAGCGCCATTTTGTTTAGATTGTGTTTTAAACGCGTATGGTTTCATGATCAGTTTTACTGCGAGTACTATTTTTATACTCAATTGTGTCCGTTATATTATTGATAGTGGGATTATTGAGGTAAATTTAAGCTCAAAAGAAAAACTTAGCAATTGATTTTGCTAGGACTAATATTATGAGTGAAAACATCTTGGTGTCGCTGGCACCATTGAAGACTGTTTATCGTTTCTTTCCTCAAGAGGTATTGTCTTGTGTTCATTTAATTTATTAATTGATTCTTACATAGATTTGTACACTGCATTGTTATAATGTCAGAGAAAATTTGTATGATGCGAATGAAATTTTGATTATTAATGTCGAAAATAAACCCCCTACCAAACTTTTCATTGCAGTTCTGGAATGAAACGAACAAGAGAGCTGAAACATTCCGATTTTGTTCGTGAAGCTTATCGGCGTCATTTCGAGAACCATTCCTAGGTTCGAAGGATTATGAGAAAATCAAAATGGCGTCCTCGAGGCATCCTCGAAAAGCCGTGTTTTTGGTCTTGCATAAAAAGGCATAAAAACTATTTATTCTTTCAAAACTAATTATTCACTGTCATAGTACATGTAATTAGATTTTTAAAGAAAGTTTAAAATAAATCGGAAGGTGGATAATAACAAGTAAGAAATGACTACATTGTAGTCAAAACCTGCGGCAGTGGCAATAATACAGTGAAAGGCATATCAGCGGAGATAGTGGTAAATGTAGAACAAGCGCCATCTGCCAGTGTTTTCATGCCAAGGGAAGTAATTTTCAACTTCTAATCCACAATTGTAGGAATTGCGTAATAGGTCTGATACAATATATATATATTCACTTTCCCCGTTCAAAATCCAACGGTTTTGACTAGTCCGTGCCGTCTATTTTGAATTGACAGACGAAGTCACAATGATCGCTTTGGCAATGTCTTGGTACAAGTATCATGTATGCCAAGTTTCAAAACATTCGGTTCAGCTGTTGCTTTTTGCAAATAAAAAAAAGCTTTCAAATATTTGGAAATCCAAATAAATTTCAAGGATTTAATCATAGCGCGAAAATCGACGCGCTTCAGTCACCCCTTCTCGCTTACTTTGCCGAGCAAACTGGAAAATTTATATTTCCTTAAGTTAATTTTCAATGAATTTAGTATCAGGTCCATCTCTTTGATCTGTGAAACTATATGGAAGGGGGTTGAAGGCTTTATCCAACTGTCCAAGGGGCATAGTTACACTTTTCACTATTCAGATTGAGGCCTGTGACAGTATTGATATTTGATTAGAATAATTAATTAAGTTTCTGCATTTACGTGTGTTATCATCTGCAAACTGAATACCTTGACACTCTTTTCCATGCAGCAAGTCAATGGTTTGCTCCTTCTATATAAATGATTAACTATTTAATTCTTAGGAAATATCATCTCATGTTCGACCAAGCCTTTTCGAAGGTTACTTATTTTATTAATTTCTTTTTTTAAAAATAAAATTTTGCAAATAAGAAACATTTCTAGTCAGTATCTATGGATATCTCCCTATACTCAATTCGCGAATATGTTTGTCACTAAGTCATTCCGAAGGTGATTTATGTTCGAAATGTCAGGGCTAATTCACTAAACAAGGTTTGTGTGCAAGAGAATTATGTCGAATTCTCGTTATTATCTTTTGGTACATCAATTATTGCATTCACGAAAACGGCTGCCAAGTTAAAGTCAATATGAAAGGCATCTAAGTATCAAACTCAAAAACTCCTCCGGGAAATAAGGCCCAAACTTTTGACAACGAGGTCAAACAGATCGCTTTTATAGTCAGCATCTGCTAATATATGACGTAATTCCATTCGTAAAACTGATTGACAAAGTAACGTAAATTGTGAAGTGTAGAACCAGTAAATTCTAGCGGAAATGGGCTCTGACTTGAGAGAATGATGTGAAATGCAATATGTTTCTGCCCATTATCTGCTGATACACATAAGTATTGAATCCACGGGAGTGAATCTAAAGGGATTCTGAGTGCCGAAGAGGACGAGAACATCAATACCAGCAAAGCGAGTCCCTGGCTTGCGAGAATGAGGATAGAGAGCGTGTTCCGAAAGAGGACCATTCAAAATAGCCATGTGCCAAAGTTCATACTTGTAACCGAAAGTGCACAATAAAAACTCTACAACTATGATGTTCGCTCATAGGGTTGTCTAACTCATTAAATACAAAATAGTGATTTCTGTATAAAAAAACCAGTTGCGCATAAAGTTAGTTTTGAGTATTATCAATGAGTCGGTTTCGCTAAGACAGTAAGTTCATCTCCAGTGATTGGAGGGTCATTGTTTCGATTCCCACAGAGGGTTAACTTATTCTTCCTTTCAAAACATATTTCCATATATGCGAATTGCTTGGGGGGATAAAGTTAAACATGACACCAAATTGTCATTTCTATAAGTTAAACATCTTTATTCGACGAAAGTTGGTGAGTTTGTCCCTAACTTCTGAAACGTAATTGTTGCGTTTGTTTTTATGATGCATGATCTATAATTTGATACCAAGTATTATTCAATGTTAATCATAATGACAATGCGTTGCTTATCTACTTCTTCACCAATTTGTGAATTATCTAGATTGGGTAGATAAAATGAGTTATAGATGTAGTTAACTTATTTTTCAACTTACTAAGGCAGTCGCCTATCACTGTATGCAAAATAGCCGAACCACTGACACGGTTGCGGCTCATCTTCCTTGGTATATAGTCAATTCAAGGATCTTAAAGATTATATACGTGTAATTACTGTTCAGTGAAAATGGTAATATCTGAAAACCATGACTGATCGATGTGTCGATCGACAGCTTTTTTTTTTTAGCGTGTTGACGTAAGAGAATTGATGTCTGAATGGAATTCAACGAAGCAATAATTCATTCCACCAAATATAGTTGCAAATGAATTCAAATGTGCCTGGAGACAGGGTTGTCATGTGAGATCGGAGGTTGAAAAGAAAAGTGTGGCAGAGATCACACTCTCTTAGCGCATGCGTATTTCAAAAAGTCACAAGAAGAACAACAAGAACAACAACAACAACAACGCGAGCCTCTCGTAGACCTGCGTGCCGCAGGTAAAAATTGGCGAAAAATAGCTTCCGAGAAGATTACGTCACTGTGACGTCACCAAGGCGGCAATTTTGAATTGTTTTTCATTTTTTCGTAGAATTTGACCCAAATATAAGGTAAGGAAAGCTTCAGCTCTCTACCCCAAGGGGTAACGAAAATATGTAGGATGGGGAAGGCTAAATAACTCCTCCCCATCCCCAGGCTGGAACAGACTTCAGACAGCCCAGGCCTGGTAGGGTAAAGGTTGTGTCTTGAATGAATGTCTTCTACATTATGTATAATATGTATTCTTCTTAATTGTCGCCTTCCATTATTTATAGGCCACTATCTGTTACTGTCACATACGGTATAGATTCATGCATTTTTAACCTTTCGTACCAGATAATTCACGTTGTGTTTTCGTGGTATATAATATATTGGTGGAGAAATATGAATTATTCAAAGTCCATTGATAACATGGATATTATCTTGGTTCAGAATAAGCATCCACTGGTTTGACTGAGCTCTACCTATATTGGCACGAACTTCAACTATAACCTCAGCCAATTTAACTTTATAAAGGAATGATCAGAAATAACCAAACACAAAACAAAAATAACCGTCACTACCGCTTCAAAAGGTATTCTCTTAAAAATGGATGAAATGTTTATATCAGAGAACCGGTGGATTTTTTGTGTGAAAAGTTTTGAGCGACGATTTATAGTTTCTAGTTTGGCACCCATTCGTCCTCATTCGCCAAAAGTGAACATGTGAACAAACCTGAAGAACTTCTTATCGAGCAATAGCGACAACGATAGTGCACCGCCCTCTAATAATGTCGCCACATTTGAGAAATGAAAAGTACCGGTAATGCAAAGGCTCTATATCCCTTAGCCAGCCATGGGGTATTGTCGCGTGTATTTTCGGACATTTCGTTCCACGTGAAGCAACATATTCCATACAAGTATTAAACAAGGCATTCGATTGCGTAACGTTGTAGAACCACAATTTGCAATAATAATCTATCTGGCCTGATTTCAGCGCCCCCTCATCCCACCATTCTTCTCACCTCAAGACTGAATATTTTCGTTATCTCTGAGGCTGGGAAGCTGGAACTTACCACATGTTACCAGGCTGAAAAAACATCCAGCAAAAAAAATGAAGATGGCCCCATGGATGACGTAACCACGACGTGCTTCTCCCAGAAGACATATTTAGGCCGATTTTTCTGTCCAATTTTGTCGATATTTTTTTTCATTTTATTTAATTTTCTTATTTGAAATTAAATAACTTTTGCCCACTCATATCCTCCGAAAAGCAAAACACAAAGGTATCATCATGGTCGCCATTTTGAATTTACACAGGATCCTCTGCTCACAAAGTTTCAGATCTCACTATTTTCCGTTTCGGAGCACGAGAGAAAAAAAATCCTGTGAGATGTGGGCAGAAACCACCACGCCTCCATCCGAGGCCAGAAAGGGTTGAGACAAATACTCACGGGATTGAACAATTTTAATTGATAAAGATATTGTTATGGCAAATAATCCCACTGACACGAAGAGCAAGAAAAATTCAAAATGAATATTGGAATTTCCGAATAAACTCTTTATTGTTACATTAAAACATACCTCATATTTTTTTATGGCAGAGGGTGAAGGCCACCGGAACCTATAATTAAGGGCCAATTGGCACGTTTCACACTAGTTCTCGGTATATGTATGTTGTACTATACGTGAAAGCTTATCCTTGGAAAGCAGCAGTCGGCTGAAATAGATTGCCTCATACAGCACGACAGAGATAGATGTCTTTGGAACAACTGCAAACCTCATTATAAGGACACTTGCGGTCCGGGAAAATATGATTTACAACCTTATGGCAGAGCGATGATCAATACACATCTGTTGTAAATGGCTGATTTATTGGAAAGTGCCATGCGAGTTTCCATCAGGGCAGTCTTATCAAATTAATACCGCTCGCTGTATGCGAGACAGACTAATGTTTGGACATGAACTGCCGGAGAAAACCCTTCTATTCGGAGGACAACTAAGGTGATTTAACGATGTAGAGCAACAGCAATCCATCTTGTTATGGATCTTTCGACTGCCAACCTATTCTCGAGCAATAAGATTTCCCGCTTTCTTTTTAATTCGGCTTTTTGATATAACGTGCGTATGTGGTTTCCTCCTCACTTTGCGATGCAGTAAAGATTCCGGACAGTCCGCGTTCTCGAAATTCATCCGCGATGTTTGCTTCCTCTAATTTCGCTTTACCCAGCGTTGCATCCGAGTCGTGTGGATATAATGTAATGAAATGTATTCATGGTGTCCATAGAAGCAGCCATACATGCAATACGAACATGACTGAGATATAATATCCTCTAGAAAACGACTGAAAATACATCTCGACAAATGAATACTGTATGTGATACGGATACGAACGTCTAGTCCGTCATTCAATATTCGGCCGTCGTCCATTAAAGAATTTCCGCGTCCATAATCCAAAGACCTATTCCATATTCCATATAACAGCAGTAGCTTCAAATTAAAAACAAAAACAAAAACAAAAACAAAAACAAAACAACAAGAATCATAGTATACATGAGCATAGGCTAGTTCCTGCAAGAGAGAAGCGGTCAACAGTTTTTCCAATAATAGAGAATCCAATATGACAGGATGCGATAGGAGCCTGGCATGTCTTGCCAGCATCATTGGGTTCATCCCTCATGTAAGAAATCACGAGAGAAGCTTAATACTACATACAGGTTTGATTGGGAGCGATGGTAAGACTTTGAAGAAACTCAGTGAATCCGGCATAACTTCAGCGATGGATCATTTCTTTTTGCCCAGCATAACTGCATAGCTGCGTCAGACCCTTTATCTTTTTCTCAGCGTAATTGCATAACTCCAGTTACAACCCTCTCTTTCATGGATAGCGTAAATGTGTAACTTCAGCTATACACTTCTCTTTCTGACAGCGTACCTGCACAACTTCGGCGATGGACCATTTATCTTTCCTCTGTATAACTGCATAACTTCGACAGGCCCTCTTAACACCAGTAATGGTGTTTGTTTTGCGCAGCGCAACTGCATAACTTCATCAGGCCTTTTCTCTTCCTCTTAGCGTAGCAGCGTAACTTCCCTCGCTTTTCCAGACAACCTAACTGCGTAATTCCAGCTACAAATTTCTCTCTGACAGCGTAACTGCATAACGCCGATAATGGACCATTTATTTTTGCTCAGCGTAACTGCGTTACTCCGGCGAAAGACCTTTCGGGAGAGCGTGACTACATCAGACCATTTCCCTCTTTTTCTCAGCGTAAATGCGCAAGTCCAGATATAGACCTCTTTTCCAGACAGCGTAACTTCAGTGATGGACCATTCCTTTTTACTCCTCTTATTTAACTACCTAACTTCATTAGACTCATTCTCTAATAATCCGGGTATAGATCTTTCTTTTTCTGGCGGCGTAACTGCGTAACTCTAGGCGATCATGGTGCATTCCTGTTAGATCAGCGTAAATCCATCAGACCCTTTATCCTTTTCTCGGCGTGACGAAGCCCATTTATCCTTTTCTCTGTGTAACTGCGTAATTCCGGTTATAGGCGGCTCATTTCCTGACAGCGTAAATTCATCAGACCATTACCTTGGCTGTGAAAGTATCTTTCGCTGGAGTTGCACAGTTACGCAGGGCACATGTGAAACAGAAAGTGATAATTGCTGGAGTTATTCAGTTATGCTGGAAAAAAATCAAACATAGTGCATCCCGGGGTTACGCAGATATGCTGAGAAAAAAAAGAAAGGGTTTTACGAAGAATTGCTGAGAAAAAAAGAAATGGTCTAATAAAAACAAGTGGCCTTTACCAAAGGAAATATTGTTGCAGTTATAGATAGCATTTCTTGGTTTAACATATACATTACTCTGATTCTTTAGCATTATTCAATGACACTAGCATTTCTCGGTTTAACAGATACAGTAAGGAACAAATTTTTCTGGAGTTACGCAGTTATGCTGACAAAAAAGAAAGTGTCTGACAAAGTTACGCTCTCAGGAAAAGAGAGGTCTACAGACAGATTTACGCATTTACGCTAAGCAAAAGAGAAAGGGTCTGACGAAGTTACGCAAGGCAAAAATGAATGGTCCATCGCCGAAGTTACGCAGTTACGCAGTTACGTTGTTCGAAAGAGAGGTCTATACCTGGAGTTACGCTAAGCAATAGACTGACGAACTTACTCAGAGCAAAAATGAATGGTCCATCGCCCAAGTTACGCAGTTACGCTGCAGAGGGCTATAGCTGGAGTTGCGCCGTTACGTTGAGAAATTGAGAAAGGTGTTTGATGAAGTTACGCAGTTACGCTGTGAAAAGGAGGAAATTAGCCGAAGTTTTAACACGCAATTACGCTGACCAAAAATAAGGTACATCACCGGAGATATGTAGTCCAAACGAGAGTCTGGAGTTACGCAGTTACGCTGTCAGAAAAAGAGAGAGCAAACATTGATGGAGTTATGCAGTTACATTGAGCAAAAATAAATGGTCGATCGCCGTAGTTACGCAGGTACACTGGCCGACCGAGGGGTAGGTTTCTGAGCAAAAATAAATGGCCCATCGCCGAAGTTACGCAGTTACGCTGTCAGGAAAATAGACGGCCTTAACTGAGCTCTCGCTAAGCAAAAGAGAATGGGTCTGACGAAGTTACGCAGGCACGCTGAGCAAAAATAAATTGTCCATCGTAACTGCGTAAAGGTATCTGAAGGAGAGGTCTATAGCTGGAGTTACGCAGTTACGCTGTCCGTAAAAGAGAGTGTTATAGCTGGAGTTACGCAGTTTCGCTGAGAAAAAGAGAAAGGGTTCTTTGAAGTTAGCGGTTACGCTGAGAAAAGGAGAAATTCTCCAAAGGTACTCAGTTACGCTGTCCAAAAGAGAGGAATAGATGGAGTTACGCAGTTACGCTGTCAGAAAAAGAGAGGGCTATAGCTGGAGTTTGACAAAGAAACAGGGTTTGACAAATTTACGGAGTTACGCTGAGAAAAGGGAAATACGCTGAAGTTACGCAGCTACCCTTTCAGGAAAAGAGAGGTCTATAGCTGGAGTTACTCAGTTACGCCGAGCAAAAGAGAAAGGTTTTGACGCAGTTACATTAAGAAAAAAATAATGGTCCACTGTCGAAGTTACTCAGTTATACTGTCCGAAAGAGAGATCTATAGCTGGATTTACGCAGTTACGCTGCCAGGAAAAGTGAGGAAATCTGTTGCTTGAGCTACGCAGTTACACTGAAAAAAAAGAAGAGTCTGACGAAGTTACGCAGTTCCGCTGAGCAAAACATAAATGGTCCATCGCCCAAGTTACGCGGTTACGCTTTCCAAAAGAGAGGTTATAGATGGAGTTACGCTGTTACGCTGTCAGAAAAGCAGACGGCTATAACTGGAATTTCGCTAAGCAAAAGGGAAAGGGTCTGACGAAGTTAGGCAGGTACGCTGAGCAAAAATAAATGGTCCATCGTAACTGCGTAAAATCTGTCTGAAGGAGAGGTCTATAGCTAGAGTTACGCAGTTACGCTGTCCGAAAATGAGAGTGTTATAGCTCGAGTTACGCAATTACGCTGAGAAAAAGAGAGGGCAATATGTGGAGTTTGACAAAGAGAAACGTTTTAACAAATTTACGCAGTTACGCTGAAAAAGAAGAAAGACGTTGAAGTTACGAAGCTACCCTCTTAGGAAAAGAGAGGTCTATAACTGGAGTTACCCAGTTACTTTCAGCAAAAGAGAAAGGGTCTGACGAAGTTACGCTAAGAAAAAAGTAATGGTCAATGGTCGAAGTTACGCAGTTACGCTGTTCGAAAGAGAGGTATATAGCTGGAGTTCCAGAGTTAGGCTGAGAAACAGAGAAAGGGTTTAACGAAGTTACACTGCGCAAAAATAAATGGCCCTTTGCCGAAGCTACGCAGTTACGCTGTCCAAAACAGAGGTCTATGGTCCATCGCTGGCGCTAAGCAGTTACGCTGAAAAAGAGTACCTCGAGACGCAGAATACGTCAAGTGTTGCTGCATGCCCAAGTATACACTGCAGTTGTAAGACTGAGCCAAAGTCCACTGTATATCAGGCTTGTCATCTCCATGCACATGTATGCACATCTCTCTCGTGAGTGCTTACATAAAAGAATGACTCATCATTGACAACTGTTGGCCGCTGCTATCGTGAAAGACATTACATAGGAATTAAACTATATCTAATATCGTGAATATCTATGGACGAATTTGGTGATAATAGTGTCTAATGCAGATAAATTAAGTCTTCCAATTATTGGCACGGTTCGTTTTTATGGATGACGGCTGTCTACTGAATTTTGGATATGACCCTTCTATCATTACTCTGTATCATTCAAGCATTTGTCCATCATTCAAGTGTTCTGCCTGTCTCATCCGTTGAGTATTATGGGTAGATTTAACCGTCTATCATCTATGATTATCTTCAAGTTGTGGGGGTTATCTCTGTGATGGGCATAACTTTAGCTTTAAAGATTAAACAAATTAAGTTAATGCGTTGAGATAATGCGGAATCCGATAAATGCAGGGGTTTTTTTGTCAAAAAACGGAAACAATAATTCATATATTCTGGTACTCTTGTCATAGCCAGAAACTGTTGCAACAGTTTGAAAACTGGTTTCAGGTACTCAATATATTCTCTCCGCAGTGTACATCAAACAGGTCATTCTTAGTACACCGACGGACTGTATAATTTTGTTTGATCGTCGCTATATAGCTGAAATATTGCTGAACGCGACATTAAACCTTAATTATCTCTCTCTCTCTCTCTCTCTCTCTCTGGTGTCCTGCTGAAATATCTTATATTGCTGATAAAGAAACACATGTAAACTGTAGATTCTGATGGACTCTTCCTGCCTTCGACAGAGCGAAGCCATATATATATACACAGTGAGAGATATTGAGAAAAGGAATAATGAATTAGAAAAAGGCTTCGTTAAAAAATGGAGCCCCCTGGCAAACATCTTTGTTTAATTTTCTGTATGCATGTCAGCAAACATGGATGATGGTAAAACAACAACAACAACAACAACAGGCAAACGCACAGTGAGTTGAAGTAACCCTTTCATGTATTAAAATCATATACACAATAAACTTCAGACGACTGAAAAAACAAGGCGGACATTTTTCATACTCAGCCTGTATATTTAATGCTACTTTTCCCAGTGATGATCTTACAGTCTTACTTCTCAGACGTTGCAACTCAATGCATGTGGTGTGTTGTCTATTTCCGTTTGAGCTAAGTACTCCTAACAGTGACCAACCGCCACGCTGTCCATTTTCCGGATGTAACATTCTCTATTTCCACTTGATGGACGGCAAAGTACAGTTGACATTCCCTGCTTTCTTCGTCATAGTTAAACATAACGTAGTGTCCTTCTTGACACCGTCTGGCACATCCTGTTGAGGATGTCGTCCGAGTCATCTTGTCCGGTTTACTTGAAATTTTCGGGTGTTTCATCCCTGCAACATTCTCTATTTCTGTAATTAATGATACACATAATCCCATTAAGTTTAACAAATGGTAAATCACAAACTTGTACATGTAATTTCTGTCCTTTCTGGGGTTGTTCAGTTAATAGGAATAAAGGTTAATGATCTAAATCTATCTAAGCCCATCTAAATCTGTTTTCCTTGCAATACAGGATTTATTAGATGATACTTTTTGGATATATAGTTGGTTTGGCGTATCAAAATATAGAAACTCACTTTTGAAGTACGTTTTCCTGATCGGTTCTTCACTTAGCGGATTCTCCTCAACAGTGCATGCTGTGAAATAAGAAACATCCATATGACAGCATTAGCACCAAATTTAAAAGACAATCTTAGTAAACATAAACATACACTGCAAGAGAGAAGCGATCAGCAGTGTTCAATGATTCCGACAAGACATAGCAAATTACTGGCACATAGATTAAAATTCTTTGAACAAACCGAATCTTCTCTCACCCGACTAAAACGTTCTTTCAAACTACCTGCTTGATAAAAGCATCTCTCACAACCGTAGAATCTATCCAGTCTATTATATTATCTTTAACTGTGTGTTTCTCATGAAACTCGGAGCACATCGGAGCGGGTTCATCTTTTAATACATGTTCATGAGTTATTCGTGAATGACCGAATCTACAACGCCTGACTATAGCCTAATCAAATGCTAAGATTATATTGTCAACCTGAGCATCCCACGAATATTGAAACAGCTTTCTGTTATAGGCACAGATACAAAGTATGAAATCACTTTACGAGACTTCAAGAGGGATTATATAACCTCGTTAGATATATCGTTCGGGGTTGCTTATCCTTTGCATCGGCATCAGTATCTCCTACGATGCCAACAGGACTGGGTAGCCAACAAAACACAGTATTAATCCGCTGCTCGATTCTGCAGTCATATTCTTTCAATATATTCAAGATGGAAGAGTGGGTTGAAGATTTTTCGGTAGCTTGAATGCACGACAAAGAGTCTCGGAATATGACATACTTCAGAAGTAATTATATATCTTTGTCTGGTAATCGATAGGCTGACCTGGCAAAAGTTTATTAAGGAACAAGCAGATCAGGACTAAAGCCGGTTGCAACAGCATGTGGTTTTATACCGATTCCAGAAGGTGGAACAAGGTTCTTTGAATACAGATCTACGTACCGAGGTTATGAGAAGGATGTTGCCACAATATCGTTACATATTGCAGAGACAGCTTGACTTTTCGGACGCTCAACGGAAGGTCATCTGCCTCAGCATATTAATTTGCCCTATGAGATTTTCTAAACGTTCCAAGGCAAAATCTTAGCCGTTGATGCAGAATTGGATCTAACTGTTGGACCTACTTGTACCGATGTAAACAACAGAACCATAATCAAGTTTAGAATGATATAAATGAAGATTTTTTTTCTCCTCCCCACTTGTAGCTGACAAATTTTTTCAACAAATCAAACGCCTTCGTGAACTAAGTTTTCAAACAATTTATATGAAATAAAGACATTAATCGTTAATCAAACAAAATCCCGAAGAAATAACACTTTTTAACTACCTTTGTCACAGTTCCATCTAATAAAATGTTCTATTCATTGTGGTGAGGGGCATACTTCCTGCAATACAATTCGTCCTAGCCATGGGGAACTTGAAGCTATTTTTTAGACACCCAAGTTTGGATCTTATTTCGACAAAGTTGCAACGTTCCCTCGTGTTATTCATACCTTTTTCACTATACAATATGCTGAAATCGTGATATAGTGATTCATCAATAAACTTATTTAAAACTTTGACTGAGCAAATCATCTCGATACTAAACAGAGTAGTATACAAATATTGCATTGCGGGAAACCTTTCGTATTTCCACGTAGTATCATAAGCCTTTTCTAAATAAACAAGCGCTGGATGAGCGCAAAAACCTCCGTCGAGGCAACAGGGTCAGTAGGGGAATAGTACATCACTGAATAACATAGGGCCGGATGCCAAGCTCAATTTTGCATTTGTTGGACGTTAACTTCACCAATGGTAATTAACCAGAGATTGAGGGTCCCCCACTAGCATGTCCAGCTAGGGATGTGAAAGTCACATTCCCCGCAAATAACATTTCTTTGATTTTACGTGCTTGAAATATTGGGGTATGGAATAGAGTATATTGATGGAAAATCTGGATTACTGCTTGAGACATAAGGCCCCTTCCTACCCACACCTCCCCATTAGAGGACGCCCCCACCCAAATCAACACGTTAGCGGCAGAAATGAGACCCTGTGTGCCTAGTTTTACCAACTCGCTTGTGATTTTATGGTATAGGCCCTACACATCAACACTTCATATTTTGTATGTGTACAGTATAGCATACTCATTGACAGAATCCTCTACAGAACACATCTGATTTTACCGACACTCCCTTCTGATCTGTCTCAGCATCATGTGGTGATTCAATGAGCTCGGAATAATTTTGTATACTGGTGTTACAGGTCACCTTCACCATAATGTATCAATTACCATGGACTTGTACATGTATCACATTCATATTGAATGGTTATGGCTGATGAGAATATTGCCCATATGGAACAAATGGCTGGATTCCAGCGAATAAAAAGTTCATGTTAATCATAAACAACATACAATTAATAATACTATCATATAATTATGTATATTCCTTGTCGACATCAATATAACACAGACAATATTATGACTGAATCATGGTAACAGATATTCAAGGGTATATATGTCTACACTAAACTGAAGGAGAACCATGATGCGTATTATATTATGTTGTAAAACTTCACTTGCTAATCTCGATTATGTTGCTTATTATGAAAATAAATTTAGCATGATTGCCCATTACCCTCAGATTAGAAATATTTTCAGCAGCTAAAGTTAAGCCAATCATAACAATATATAACACCATGGTATTGTTGTAATATCACCCAGGTATTGATCTTTGGCTAAGAATGTAATGAGATACATATACCTGTTCTTTGTGTTATTTTGTATGCAATTTATTCTGTATGTATTTTATTCATGTACATATACCAGAAGTGGAATTGAAATTTGAATAAACTAATCAAAATATGTTCGGTTTTTACCTTTACTCATGAAATGCAGTCTTTGTTTCTAGTAGCTAAATCATTTCAGACACATTCAAGTCCTCACCTGGTCAAGGGAGATAATTTTGTACAAAAACAAACAAAAACAAAAACAAGTATAGATCCACATTGGCGCAGACCAGAAAGTTTGATTATATTTGTGGAGCATGCTGCAGGACTTCAACTTTCATGAATCTGATATTATCCACACAATCCCATTCTACATGATATTTTTGCCATAGCACCGATAAACTAGATCCCTTCATTTATGTGGTCTAGATCCAGGAGCTATTGGGAGCTGCAGATTTTGTAAAAGTTAGATCCAATTATTCTGAGAGAAGGAATGAAGTCCGGCTTGGTTGTTTTAAGTTAGAACTGGGCATCTTTGAAAATGTCTGACCGATTGACACATGTATCACTCTGCCGGTGGTCATTACATGCGTAATGTTTATTTCCTGAGGAATCAGCTGATATTCAATGTATGTGTGTGGGGGGGGGTTGGTTGTGGCCAATCACTGACTCTGATTTTCACCACCTCTGTCATTCCACACCTTTCTGACAGAGCTGAACCAATCAATAGTCTGTTTTGGTTTTTCCATTTCATCCAGTACATCCATTGTGTAACAGCCCTGTTGCATCTGATATCAGAAATGCTAACCCTGCAAGTTGGAATCAATTGTATACATATTTAATATCAAAACTCACTTCATTGAAAATGTTTATGGCCTTCATTATCTTTCATTCTTTCGTCATACACAACAGGATGAAATCCATCATATACCAGTTCGCACCTTTCATACGTGTACTTAATAGAACTGGAACCTGACCATGTTACAAGAATTTGCAAAAGTATGAAATAAGAACTGAGTACTATGAGAACTTAATCCAATCGATGAGTGATCAATAATATGAATTCTGAAGAACGACGATGGATCTTGATCACTGGTTGGATTGGAGTTCATGTTAGTGGCATGAGCATGACAATAATCCAGTATATCGTAATCTAGAACAGGGTTGTTTATATCAGTAACTTCTCTATGGGGCAATATTTTGACAACCGAAATTAGATCACAAAAGAGAATATGTATACTGTGTTTGAGGAATATTTCTGCCTCCCCAATGGAAGGCGAAATTCGAATGAATGGTCTGTGTGGTCAGTGTGTCTGATGTCCCCCTTGCAAAGACAAGACAATTTTCTATGTAATTTATTATTTATTGATATATTTATTGATTTTCTTTTTGTCTAATTGTCTTCTGTTCAAGTCATTTGGCATTGGTAAAACCTGAAATGTATATCATGTTCTCCTTATTTCATCTAGTGATACATGTGTACTGTCTGTTTGGTTCCAGATCACGGGGCTGAACAAAGCATGTGAAATGTGATCGTATGGCAATTAAATGCCCAGTGGTATGTCCAGGGCTTAAAAAAAAAAAAAAAAAAAAAAAAAAAAAAAAAAAAAAAAAAAATGGGAAAGCTACAATTCAGAATAAGTTTTCAGAATATTATCAGGTATTAACAAGCAAATTATTCTTCATCAACAGGTGTCACAGCACACAATGTGGATGTCACTAAACTGTTAGGATAAATGAAAAGAAAAGTATATGTATATTATTTACCAGCTTTATTAAATAAGTATACAGACTCACGCAGGTAGATCAATTTGGTGCTTCTGCAAAATAAAACCATTATTCAGCTGCCAAATGCCGAGATAAATAGCCCCCCCTCCCCCCCCCGAAATATAATTTATCAGCAAAATTTAGAATAACTGTTTTTAAACAACCAGGCTGGTGGATATCATCAACTGAAAGAAAACAAATATCAGTAAAATCAGGGCATCGTCGATTGTGCTGTTGTCTTCCAGTCAGTCAGTCAGTTTCATATGCAACAACAACAACTTAGACTATTTGGTTGGCTTCGACATGTCATCAGCCGACAAATACTTTACGATATATAGAAATGACGGGTGGTGTACTATGAATCATTGAGTTGTAATGACATCAAATGGCGACAGTAAACTAATCAGAAAAACGGCAAAAATCGCATTGTCCGTCTCTACAAGCTGGAGGGCCGCCATGTTAAATCTCCCGGTGGATGGGAGGTGGAACCCGACTACAGAAGCAAGGCCCACTGCAATGCATTGCAATGGGGAATCCCATTATTTCAATTGTGTCCAACAAAAGTGCCTCAAAATTTCGTCGGGAACCATGACAATCCCTATTGGAAATCCTATGGGTCGTGGGTTCCCCATATCACAATTATTTGGCGGGAGATTTCACGTTGCGCTCCTAGACCTCCGTCTGATCGAAGGAGGTAAAAACAACCATCAGTTATTTTTTAACAGAAACATTCTTGTCGTGGGGCTAATATAACTAGATTATTAATGGTACTTCTACTGTTACGGAATCAATCGTGGATATCAGTAAGTTTCACCTCGGTGTCTGCGTACAAATCAAGGCGATCATTAATGTTCTGTTGTTTTACAAACACAGCTAGTCAGCGAAATCGAACGGTAATCACCCGGGTCTGTATGATTACGGCCAGGGTTTAAGACCGGCATAAAATGGCGTAATACCATAACGATGGAACCCTGTCATTTAAATTCTATTAAATACATATACATAGGTTACAACAGAAGATTCTGGCAAATGTTTCAAAAGTTGGTGAATATTTTCGGCGCCTACAACAGAATCATTAACTTCCCCTAGATAAGCATCAGTTGAAAACATATCGTTAAAATCCTTATATTTAGTACAGGAAAACCTACATGTAATTTTCTTCTATTTTTCGAAACATTTGAAATTCAGGTAGATAATTAACCGACGAGGAGCTTTTACAATCGTTTTGCTTAGCTTATTAACAATAAAGTTATCAGTTGATATCCTTTTTTAAAGGAATAGAAAATCCTTGAAAAAGGTATGTTGTAAATGACAGAATAGTTCCATCACTGTCCAAAATTATTTTTTATTTATTTTTCAACTGTGCAAAAAGCCGATAAACTTGGAATGGTGGCCTGTGAGTGCCATTCCTCGTTATTATTTTTGATATTTCTCGATGTTATAATTTTTCTTGCATCAAATTTACTGCTATACACACTGTAATATGAACTAGACATTGGCATAATAACAAATCTGAATGTCTGAGAGAAACCATCTTTGCTCATTTGCTGATAACGTAACGGGGAGCTCTCAAGTATATATTCGACAAAAAAATACTTTTGGACAGTGATGGAACTATTCTTACATTTACAAGACTTTTTTCAAGAGTTTTCTATTTCTTTAAGATGATGAATAATACATTTAACAGTCTGTGCTTTTGCCGTTAACTCTCTGGATCATATTCTAAACTTTCATTGTCGGTGTACGAGTATTTAGTTTAAAAACATTCGTTCCTCACATCTGTCAAATTATTAGATGTTGTATATCGGGGGAATACCTTTCAAACTTTTTCTACATCTTCGAGTTTCTTTACAGCCATCATTGAACCATGTCTTTTTAATATGTGAAACTCCAGAGGATTTGGGTATATTTCTGTCAGAAATTTCAATCAGCAGATCTCAGATTAACTGTATAGAATCCGAGGTATCGAGAAAATACTGTATCTTTAATATTTGTGTACAAAAAAAATCAAAATCTAGCCAAATCGGCTTTCTTAAAATTATACCATGATGGTGGAGGAATATCAGCCGATCTAACGTCTTTGAGTAAAGTGGTAATCTTTTTCAAAGAAGGCACTTTCTGGACGATTTTTCGGTCAAATTTTTTCGGGGGTTTTTTATTTACGTGTTTTTCTCTCAAAAACGGCATGGTAAAATTTAGTAAATAATAATCTCATGTGAAATAATATAGCTTTTGCCCACTTTTCCTCGCAGAAAAGCAGGAAATTGGAAGAAAATGACGAAAATATCACTTTCCTGGTACCCCACATGGACGCCATTTTGATTTTTTTTATGATCCTATGTTCGGGGGATATGCAAATAGGCTCAAAAATGACCCATCTATGATAAGCTATCAAGTGTACAAAGACACGGAGTGTCGGGTCTCAAGTTTTTGTCGTTTTGGAGATGAGTAGGGAATGCCCTCCAGGACTGATAGGTTTACGGTCACAGATTGGGATATCAAATGCTGAATAGTTTCTTTAGCCTGAGATAAATATGTTTAAAAACAATCATAACTTTTTTTACAGTTCTGTTGGTCATCCCGAAGTACGTTACGGCCATTTAAGTCACCCATCAGTAAACATGATTTGGTGAGTTCACCTAGACGGAGAGCACCAGAAGAAGGTACGTGTCTCGAGCATAATGTAAAAACAGAATTCCAATTACAACACATATAAAGAGAGTGGGAAGAGGTGCCGACATACTGACAGAGCCACATGACATCACAGTATAGTGTTCCAGTTAACCTATTATAAAGCATATACCATGAATCTAAATGCTCTGACAACTCGTATATTAGTATTTGGTGGGCTGTTTCGCTATGACAACTCGTACACAGGGGATTGGAGAGCTGTATCGTCTTCAGATGAAAATGATGGCATTCAACACAAAAGACTAGTCTGTAAGGCCCGATGTCGACCCAGAATCAACTTCCCAAAAATGCCAACATATATCAAAGACCAAAAGGTTTGTACAGGGTGCGGGCCTCGGGGACGAAAGGTCCATCAGCAGAATCTCGCCATATACAGGTAAAAATTACAACACATATAAGGGAAGTGGGAAGAGGTGCCGACATACTGACAGAGACACATGATTTCACAGTATAGTCTTCCGGGTAACCTATTATAAAGCACATACCATGAATCTAAGGATTCGTGATATGGTTTATATCTCAGGTACGCTTTTATTGTACCTGTTCATGCGGCAACTTGGATGATATGACCACACGGCCCCTAGCACCGGCATACGCGATATTAGATACAAATCTAGAGAGCTATGATTGAAATGCTCCGGCAACTCGTATATTAGTAATTGGTGAGCTGTTTCGCTGTGACAACTCGTACACTGGGGATTGGTGAGCTGTATCGTCGTCAGATGAAAATGACGGCATTTAAGGGAGTAGAGGACGTTCATTTCTAGAGGTTGAATTTTTTTTTAAATTTCAGGATTTTTTCATCAGGTTAGAAGATGATCCATGGAAAAAAAATAGGGGGTCACCATACTCGTTAAAAAAATATGGTAGCCAAAAGCATGTATACCACTTAAAAGCCAAAACACTGAATACATAGGGAAATTTGGATTTTTTCTTCTTTGATGCTCAATAAATCAAACTTCCCAAGGTCAAATTTTTCCCATTTTGCTATATAATACTAAACACATATAGTGCTTGTTAAATATGTAATAAAAACAGGGGGACACCATACTTTCTTGGAAAATATTAGCGGTATAACAGATAAACTGAGCCTTTTCAGTCCTATTTCCAGGAGGGGGTGGGGGTGGGGAATCGGGGTGGGTGTGGAGAATATTATTGAAGTTCCAATTATTAGCCATTCAGAAGTTTTCTTTTTGTTGAAAGTGAATAGGAGTGAATTTGGGGGTATTCTGGAGGAATAATTTTTAACCTATGGAGCACTTTGCACCCTCCAACCGTTGAATTTAAAATGCCAATTTTTTGGTCCGTCCCATCACACTATCGACCCACCAGTAGAATGCATAAATGGTTGTGTTGTGTCTTTTGTTGATTTTTATTCCATTTTAAGATGTCTGGCTACTTTTGTTAGGAAATTCAGCTTGTTTTGAAAAATCCGACAAATCACCATGTTGTAGCCCCATAAGAGCAGCGAAATGAACGTCCTCTACTCTCTTAAAGGTGAACTGCAAAGGTTTTTCGATTTGCAATCTTTTCTTCTTATATAGCAAAAATATTGACAAAACAAAATCTAACAGGTTATTTTGAATTTTAGGAGCATTTTTTTTCTCAAAATTTGCTAATATAAACCTGGTCTTGGAGCTGTGTTCGAAATCAGAAGGAAAATATGCATCGCTTATCTCCCCCTGATTTCCCAACATTTGGCGCTGTTCGTGACGTCATTGTGCTTTAGGGGACCGTCTGGAAAATGTCGAATTTGAGACAAAATGTGTCGGAAGCGGGAAGTGATGAAAAGACGAAAAGAGAAAAGAAGGAGGAAGTAGAAGATTTTGAATACTCTTCCGATTCGAGTACGGGCACATTCAAGGAGTCGAGCAGCGACAATGATGTGGATGTGCAGCCTGAACGAATGCCGGTGCCGTACTATCAACATGAACCGCTGCCAGTACCACTTGTTGTGGCACCGCCTGTGACTGCGGAGGAATGCGCCGGTGATGAAACAGATGGCAGAATTGGTAATATAGAATGGTAAGCGTATATTGCTTCGGGATGAGTGTCTACTCTTCACGAGAACCAATAAACTTTTAGTCGTCGAAAACTGGACCCCATTCAACAGCCGTGCATTACGAATGTTCCGGTAAAGAGTGGGGGGGGGGGGCTAGGCTATACCTCTCACGGTACAGCGGTGTTGTTGACCTGTATTCGTTTTCGCTGTCATGCTTGGAAAGTTTCAAAGGCTGGTTGTGAAATATATGGTAATTTGAAACTTCATTGTCGTGCAATATTTATGAAAATATTTGTGTGATCAGTATTTTGAAAAACTGACTTTGTCAAGTTTTCGTACCACCGTCAATCGACGTCATGGAGGTAAAATCGAAAGTGTTCAATGTCCGATGCCGACACAGCGGGGTATAGCGGATTAACATGTACATGTTGGCTTTAGAGTTTCAAAGTTGTTCCAGATATGTTCCCAGTAACAGATCCATATTGCCTTTTGATGAAATGCTTTATAATACCCTTTTTATTGTCTTTTAAGTGGCTATCTATTGTAAAACAGGTCCCCGGTGGTACTGAGGTCTTCACGAATACTGATCTATTTTCTGGGGAAACAGTATGGCAACACACTTCTAAACCTAGAGATGACCCTCCCCCCCCCCCTCGAGCCAGGTGGAAATAGCGGTTATAAGGTACCATAACCATACCATTCTTACCATTTCATACAATGGCGTTATCAATGTTTTGGGAAAGTGTAGAAAAGCAAAAGAATGTGTGGATGTGATGTCAAGTGAATTGATATATTTTTATTTTTATTCTTCATTCTAATTTCTGTAACCCAGGTAAAGAATCTTGGACTTGCACAAAATTCAAGTTAATGCTTTTAACAATAGACCTATGCTGATAGCACTGGCTGGTGCATTGAGGCATGGCTCGTTCTTCCACTGTTTCATATCCCTTTAGTAGGGGTTGGGCTTGTGACAAGCACCTGTGTAAACATGGATCAAACTGGGAGACGTGGGGGGGGGTTTAAGGGAGGGGAAGTAATTCAATTTTGCTCACAAACATTAGTTATGGGAGCATATGTAATGCAGCCTCCATTCTTCTTTCTGATGTCTGTCCTGTTAAAGTTATTCCCCGAGCTGGGCAAAGTCTTGTCCATTTGCTTGTCTAAATTTTCTAGGCTTGCTAAACATAATCATGGGACACACCCATGCAATACCTGTGGAGGGGTAATAGTCTGCCATTTAATTAAAATCTCATTTTTGTGTTTTGTATATTTCATAATTTATTTCCTCTGACAGTTAAATGAACAACATTCATTAGGAAAAATTTGGCCATGATTGAAATTTATGAATAAATTAATGTTGTGCTTTGCCACACATCAGTGCTATTAATTAGATGTTGTTTGTTCCTTATGTAGGTGACTTTCCAACAGAAACTGGGATGCTATCATCAAGGCTCAACTCAACCGAGAGCACAAGTGATATCATAACCAGTTGGATCAATAGTGAACTGAAGAATAATTTCTTTCAAGCTGCCACATGTGACATTCGTGTTACTACATGCTTGAAGGGACTTTAGTGGGACGTGATCCATCCATTTGTCTGTTCGTTCATCTATTCGTTGATCAGCTTAATTTTCAGTTTCCAGGTGTTGAAATTAGAAAAGCTCAACATGCTCAATGGATTCTTTCCAGTTTTGGTGTGTAGATACCATGCAACAAGATGTCACTTGTGATCCTTTTTGTCATCAGGAGGGGCCATGTGGGACCCGAATTGAAATTACGTTTCAAGCAATAAACATAAGAAAAGGACAAACCTCCCCAACAAGTAGTTCATCCTTAAAGGATCACGTGACAGTGACTCCACTGGAATAAATATATCTGATCGCATGGGATTGTGTTTCAGTAACACCTGTCCATATGTGGTACGACTTGGTGCCAACTTGAAATTCCATATACTTGCGGCTGCCACCTTATGCAGTGGGACATCAGACCGGCTGTGTATTATTGACTTTATGTTAGTCCATCTGCATTCTTGGAATATAAGCTTATATGACTGGAAAGTATGGTAACTTAATAAAATGTCTCTTTTTTAATTGGTTATTCACGTTATTTGTTATGAAAGTGTTGGACATTTCAAGTTGATAGTGTTGCATACTACAGGTTGAATAATATACAGACCAGGGCTCGAAAAAGCTGCTCGTTGCTCAGCTTCAACCTGCAGGCCATCACCTATAAAAGATGATCACAAGGGCCCATCACCCTAAAAAGGTGATGACCATCGAGTGATAATACTAGAGCCATCACCTAAAAAGGGTGATGAAACTGACCCATCAATTTGAAAAGGTGATGACCATCATGTGGTAATACTAGATCCATCACCTAAAAAGGATGATAGCCATCACCTATATCAAAAGTGCCTATCACATTAAAAAGTGATGGCACTCGAGTGGCAATACTACATCCATCACCTATGGTTGTCACATTAAAAAGTGATGGCACTCGAGTGGCAATACTACATCCATCACCTAAAAAAGGTAATGATCATCACCCAAATAAGGGTGATGGGGGGAAAAAGGTAATGGCTCTAACTCATCACTCCTTTTGGGGGATGGTTTCATCACCTTTTTGGGGTGATACTTATCATCTTTTTTCTGACTGTGTAAGCTTGATGTTAGATGGAACTCAGCGATGCTAGCGGGGAAATTCTAAATTATATAGAATATTATCTTGTCACTGTGAGATCATATACCGAATCTTACACTTTTCTACTTTGCTGAATCTAGAGTTGGTCAGATTTATAATATGTTGCAAAAATAATTGGCGCATGAAAGACGTCATCTGTGTTTTTTTCCCCAGATATCATTGGAAGTGAATGAAAAAAAAAGGAAAAATCGTGCAGTTAATTTTCTGCGAAAAATGCATGTTTTCAGCGATGTCCGCTTTCTGTGGAAACCTGGTGTACCTCGTGAAAGACAATCAAAAGATTTATATATGTTTAAATCTGGGGAGTACATTTTTTCCAATGTATAATGCTCAATAATAAAGCTACAATCGGCACCCCGTACAGTTATATATAAAAGGCACAGATCTGTATCCCTGCTTCCAAGCTTAGGGTCGGTACGGACACGTGATGTCTATGGGCGCGGACGTCAGCGAAATTAGCTGTCGAATATTGTGAGCGTCTTCTGTCCATTTTTCCGTCGATCTCCAAGGTGGAAATAAACAGTTTATAATGTGAACATAAACTTTGGCATTTAATAACCATTTTACTTGCTATATTGACGGAAAAATTATACAATCAGATTCGATGTCAACTTGTCAGTGAACCTACAATTATCAGTGATTATCTATCATTTACTGCGTCCCATACCGTGTATGGCCAGGCTTTGCAGTGCAGAGCATGTGCTCGCTCATACTATTTACATCTTCGATGTGTCTTCTTTTTTCGAAGGCCCTTGGCATCGTATTGTCGACGTAACCACCATGACAAAATGTTGGAATGCCATTTGCCTTTAGCGATACCTTCCTTCTCGGTGAACCGAGCTGTAGTACTGGTTCTGTTGGATATTTTTCTATGGAGGAGGAAAATAAGCTTCAAACCCACGCTATTGTGTGTCCCAACACATCTATTGAGAACGTTTTGTCCGATGTTTTTGAGAATATATATTGTTGTGTTCTGAAACTTATGTCACTAGTACAATGCAAATATTATAGTATTCAGCTCGAACATTACCGAACAGCATCCAGTAGAACTATCTGTTTGAAACATTTTCTGTTTTGGGTGGTCATTCTCTTGTCATTCACTTTCAGAACATCAATTTTTGTTTCTCAAAAGATCAAACAAAACGTTCTCAATAGATTAATTGGGACACACAATAGTGTGACCAATTAGCGTGTGGGTTGTAATAGCGTGGGTTGGAAGCTTATATTCTTCCTCCATAGAAAAATATCCAACAGAATGAAATGAAATTTTACACGAGTATACAAACTAGTATTGTCTTTATTCTGTGCTAACTAATTTCTGCTTTGATGGTAAACTTGGCGAATAAATGAAACAGACATCAGTATTTACACCATTGAAAAAGCTATCGACCACTGCAAATGCTTGGATTTCCATGAAGCAATTCAGATATTTACTAAACATAATATTTTCCGATGAGTTGATTTTCTGACGATTTGTCAGAATTGGCGAAATTCAGTTTCCTTACCGTAAACATTTTCTATCGAGCAATTTCTAACCGCACTGAACAGCGCAGAATTCACGACAGGGAGCACTTACTGTTTTCCTTCACAATGTGGTTCACTGGCAAATGCTGCAATAGGAAATCAACGTTACACAGATCGGCAAATATCCGGAGTAGCCCCTGTGCGCTTCTATAGGCACCCAAACTTAAAACGCTCGGTTGGAAACAATGACAAAATTATACAGAAATAATCCTGACAGTTTCTTCTTTATTCCATGGAAGTCTTTAGTCCAGGGGTGATTTAGTTTTTAACCAAGAGTAAAAAATGCAGTAAAATTGGTCGCTAATTGGTCACTAGGCTGGACATCCGTCAAACTCAAAGCACTCCTTGTCAAAATGTGCTGAGCATAAACGCGAATGTTTACCGGGACTAAATAACCCACACTGGCCACTCACGAATTCTACCCATTTCTCTCTTAATACGTGCATCCGACGGGAAGGTGTGAAAGCTTAACTGTGTCTTTCCTTTGTTGGAATTGTTTCCACACTCAATAATCGCATAGTACACCATGATGTTTTTTCCCCCTCTCGGAGCTCACTACGAATCCGAGCTTCGTCATCAAAGCACAATGACGTCATAAATCAAGGGCGATAATCATGTCACTTTCAGCTGTCAGATTTTTCGTCCAGATCACAAAGGGTTTTATGGGTATTCATAATGACGTTTTTATTCAAATATTCTGTCTCAAACGAATTTATGTTTTGTTATATCTTAAATCACACAGAAACAAACCCAACACACACTGTTTCGCTTATTTTCAAAAACCTTTGCAGTTCACCTTTAA
>JAVTVY010023898.1:0-90637 GCA_036873755.1 Hanleya hanleyi | reverse complement strand
TAGTGAAAAACCCGGAAGTGACGTCATACAGGGAGTTGGCAAAGACCTCATTTGCATATTTTCAGCGGACAACAGGCCGCCATCTTGAAACCGACCACCCCTAACCTACAAAAAACAGGCCGCCATCTTGAAAACAGTGGGGAAAAACCCAGAGACCTCATTTGCATATTTTCAGGGGGACAACAGGCCGCCATCTTGAAACCGACCAAATTACCTACTACTGGCAGGCAGGCAGGGAGACAGGTCAGGTAAGTCAGATTGAATACACCCTCACCCTAAAAATGGACTCCTTTTATAGCCCATTGAACCTCATTTGCATATTTTCAGCGGATCACAGGCCGCCATCTTGAAAAACGACCACCCCTCACACACAAAAAACAAGCCGCCATCTTGAACACGACCACACACACACACACAAACCCCCCTCTGGAAAACGACCCCAAAGACCCCTACTTCCATTTTCAGGGACAACAAGGCCGCCATCTTGAAACCAACCACCCCCCAACCCACAAAAACAGGCCGCTACCCTGGAAAACAGTGGGAAAACCCAGAGACCCTCTGCATACTTTCTGCAGGGACACAGGCTGCCATCTTGAATCCGACCACCCCTAACCTAGAAAACAGGCCGCCATGGAAAATAGGTCTTGAAAATTGATCAAAAGACACTGCCATCTGTAAATATGCAAAATGAGGCAAGGAACAGTGTGCACCACAAAAACAGTCACATCTTGAAACTCCACCATCTCTAACCTAGAAAAAACAAGCCGCCATTTTGAAAATATGCAAAAACAGGCCGCCATCTTGAATGCGACCACCCCATGTCAAACAAGTGCAATTGGCCGCCATCTTGAATCCGACCACCCCTAACCTAGAAAAAAACAAGCCGCCATCTTGAAAATATGCAAATGAGGACGAGCGAAACAAGTGCAATTGACCTTGACCTACAAAAAACAGGCCGCCATCTTGAATCCGACCACCGCTAACCTAGAAAAAACAGGCCGCCATCTTGAAAATAGGCAAATGAGGCGCGAAACAAGTGCAAGTGACCTTGACCTACAAAAACAGGCCGCCATCTTGAATCCGACCACCCCTAACCTAGAAAAAACAGGCCGCCATCTTGAAAATAGGCAAATGAAGGGGCAAACAAGTCCAAACAAGTTTTCTTGACCTACAAAAAATAGAGGCCGCCATCTTGAATCCGAATCCACCCCTAACTCCAGAAAAACAGTCATCTTGAAAATAGCAAATGAGGTTTAAAACAAGTGCAAGTACTTGATCTTACAAAACGCCGCCATCTGAACTGACCAACTCAACTAGAAAAACAAGCCGCCATCTTGAAAAATATGCAATGAAGCGACAAACAAGTGCAATCGGCCGCCATCTTGAAACCGACCACCCCTAACCTAGAAAAAACAAGCCGCCATCTTGAATAGTCCCAATGTACCCAATGACCTCATTAACATAAAACTTTCCCGCCAAAACTCACGCATGCGCACACACATAGCCACACCCACATCTCAAAATACGCGCTTCTGATTGGCTGTCGCTGTGACGTCACAGAGGTCATATGCAAATTTTTGAGGTCAATTGGCCCTTCTGTGCGTGCTACCTACTACTGACATACCAAAAGTATACTGGACTCCCAAAATGCATAAATCACCATACAAAGCTAGATTCATAGCTGGTTCTAGAAGCTGCACCACCAAGCTTCTTTCAACCCTATTGGCGAGGGCTCTTCAGGAGGTAAAAGCATTTTGGGAAAGGTATTGCGCCACTATTTCTAAAAACTCTAGCGTTGAATGTATGTGGATATTAAAAAACTCAAAATGTCTTACAGAGGAACTTGATGCTAAAGGTCACATACCGTACAGACATGTATCCACATGGGATTTCTCGACTCTCTATACTACAATCCCTCATCAGGACCTTATTGACCGTCTAAGTTCATTAATATTATCTGTGTTCAAGAAAACTGATCGTAGATATATTAATACCGGAAGCCATAAAGCATTCTTTAGCTCGACTACATACAAGAGATATCATTCATGGGATGTTTCTTTGTTTATAGAGTTGCTTGAATTTCTCATTAAAAATATCTATGTGAAATTTGGCAACACAATATATCAACAGCACATAGGTATTCCAATGGGTACTAATTGCGCACCCCTGTTGGCTGACCTGTATCTGTTCTCTTATGAATATGACTATATGCAGGCGCTTTCGAAAACCGATCCATTCAAAGCCCGTTCCTTCTCATTCACCAAACGCTATATAGACGATCTTCTCGCTGTGGATAATCGCTATATAAATGACGCAGTGAAGGATATATATCCACCTTCACTGGATTTGAAGGAAACTACAGATAGCCCCACAGGCACATCATATTTAGATCTATATCTCTACAAAAATGAAGCGGGCATTCTCTCTCGTCGACTTTATGACAAAGAGATGATTACAATTTCGACATCGTAAACTATCCCTTTCTGGACAGTAATATTCCAGTGGGACCTGCATATGGCGTATACATATCTCGCCTAGTAGCATTTGCTAGATCCTGTGTTAATTGTGACGATTTCAATCAGCGTCACAAAACATTGTTGCAGAAACTTATGAAACAGGGCTATTCCTTCAAGCGCCGCCACTCAAAGTTTCTCAAATTTGGCGATACATATCGCATGCTGATAGCAAAATACGAACGTAGCGTGCAAGATCTATGGCGTTACGTTTCGTAACTTGTGTCTAATTCCGCTTAACCCGGGGCTAGGGACCGTATGAACCCACGTACTTCAAGATCCTCATGGTGCTCATATGAACAGTCACAATCAAAGCGTGACTGAGATACACCATTCTCTAGATAACGACTTTAGAACGATTATTATGGATTAGCCCTATCTGGCCTGGGCTTTTTGAGACCTGTCCAGGCCTGGGGGGGGGGGCCGAAATGGCCCCCCCTAACTATTTTTTTAACCCCTTGAGCTAGGGGACTGAAACTTATTACACTATACCCTTGGGTCAAGCTCTACCAGAAAATGTAAAAAAATCCAAGATGGCCGCTTTGATGACGTCACACTGACGTCATTTTCAAAAACGCCATTTTTTGGTCGATTTTTCGGTCAGATTTTCGTAATTTTTTATTTTTGCAATTTCTCCGCAAAAACTGCATGATAAATTAGTAAATATTAATGTGATGTGAAATAAAATAGTATTTGCCCACTTTTCATCGCGGAAAAGCAGAAATTTTGAAGAAATATGACCAAAATATCACTTTTCTGCTACCCCATGTGGCCGCCATCTTGGATTTACCCATGATCCTCTGCTCGGGGGGTCATGCAAATAGGCTCAAAATGACCCCAACATGAGAATCTAGTTTCAGCTCTCCATTTTTTGTTTTTCCGGATATAGCGCAGAAAGTTTGGTAGGGGGGCCATAATGGACCCCCCCAAGCCTGGTAGGGTTAAGAATACTGATCAGCGATACGGATTTTATATTTTTGGAACATCATGATGTCTTGTCGGCATCATTGAAAACTGTTGACCGCTTCTCTCTTGCAGGAAACTAGCCTATGTTTATGTATACTATGATTGTCTTTTTTGAATTTGGTGCCAATACTGTTATATGGATATGGAATAGGTCTTTGGATTATGGACGCGGATATTCTTTAATGGACGACGGCTGAATTATGAATGACGGACTAGACGCTTGTATATTTACCCCTACAGTAGGAGAAAGCTCCTCTCAACCATATCCAAAAGGACGAATATCAGTCCCCCGGGTTTATCGGGACCTGCTGAGAGAGGCAGGGTGGGTGTATGTAAAATGAGGATTTGTCTCCCGAAAATATAAAAAGCGGAACACGGACTTTACCCCTACAATAGAGGAAAACTCCTATCAACCCTGTCTAGTGGGGGCTAATATCGGTCTCTGGGCTTATCGGGGACTCTGCATGGGTGGGTACATGTAAAGTTAGGGTACTCATCTTACATCCGGGTTTTATCCATGTAGGTTACTGCGCAGGTCACGTGGTTTGGTGGGTCACCGCAAGTGTGTAACGTCACTGTCACAGAATGACAGAAAAACTACCTCCGAACACAGAAGAGTTCCAATTTTTACTTAGACCTTAGACGTATGCAATGCATGTACTAGAACATCAGGGACCTCTTCAACATCCGGGGTTTCAACATCCGGGTACTCTTCAACATCCGGGTTTTCCCCGGCCCGGCCCGGCCCTGCCCGACCGCACGCCTGCGCGGGTATTCCGGGCGAGCGCGCGCGCGGGTTATTCGGCCGCAGGCCTGAGCGGCATCACCGGAAGTGCGCGGGTGAATTTTAGGTCAAAAGGTCAAAGGTCCCTCTTCCGGCAATGTTCGGCCCTCTCCGGGCCAATAGATAGCCTTTATCCGCCCTCCCGAAACACCCATGGAATGCACAGGGTCCCCTACAATATCGCCAGCACTATGGCCATGTTAAATGACCAGTGAGGAACCCTCAGTTTTCCCCAAAACCGTATTGGCACGAAAAAAATACATGAAACCATGGAACTTATAGTAATAAACTTATGCTATAGGTGTTGGACGAGTCTCCACTGGCGGTCTTCCTGGTCTTTACCCGCAGCTCGAACCTCTATAGTTTTTTTTCACTCTACTTCTTGCTCTTGTAACTTGTAACTCCTCGTCAACATTTTTGTGCTGGAATGCCCGCTCTTAACCTAGACCAAAACATGTACTTGGTCTGTGGGCTGATTTCATTGGCTCTCTATTATACTGCAGTGCTCTTGCTTTGTTTTATGGGCATTGATTGGTTACATTTGGCCCCATCCTAGGCCACTGATTGGCTACTTTCTCCACGGTGTTCAAGGCCAGTTTGACTGAATCACACATATCTGTTATAGCCTTCATGGCCGCTTGTTTTATGCTCACACAGAAAACACACAAGATAGAGTTTTTTTGGTGAGATCTCATTTTGTTTTTTATTCAACAATAAATAACAACAACAACGTGAAAACAACCACGTGAAAACTGAAGCCCAGAACAGGGGGCTTGTACATTGAAATCGATAGAACTTAAGCCCAGAACGGGACTTGTACATTGAAATGATGGACGGCCCAGTCATATACGAGTTCATCTCAGTCCTCGGCCTTGGGGTACTCGTCAAACATCTGTACGATGGTAGATAAGGTTCTTCCCCGGCATCGATGGTACAGGTAAAACAAGCAATATTGTCCGCACACGCTACTGGGCAGGCTTTGCAACGTTTGACTGTTCCAACACCACGTCTCTGTGCCTCGATCCCCAATGTTCACCGGGCCGATCTATCGGGTCCGTGTTGAGAACGTAAGCAGCAGGATACACACGATCTAATGGGAACACATCTCGGGCGAACACCCCTTGAAAGACCATACGTGTCCCTGGGTCATTCTCCAGCACAGTGGTTATCTGGTCTTTATCCATGTTAAGTGGCAAAGTCACACAGGACGTTGCGCGTCTTGTCCACTTGAATGATGTTGTCAAACTCGGCGTAGCAGATCACATTGACGGTGGTTCGGAGGGCTCGTGCAAAGTGGATTTCCAACCGTAAATTGCCTTGGTTGGCGAGGGCCAGCTGATGGTCGTTCTCTAAGATCGGGGTCAGATCGAAACAGAACAACGTGTATCCGTTCGCGTAGTCCTCCCGACTGATCATATTCCCTTCGTCCTGGTTGATTTGATCGGTGGCTGTAAACAGGCTCTGGTAGACTCGAATGAAATTCCCGAGCCCAAATTTCGGTGTTAAGGCCGTGGCTGAGACCTGTTGTACGTCCACATGCAGGGCCACAAAATTGATGCCCATATGTTTAAAGTCAAACGGATTCTCTGGGTAGGCTCCGCTGAAACTGGTATTTTCCACACAGACCAGGATCAATCGCTTGGGTAGTTCCCCCAGGAACAGGTTTTCTTTGTTGGCGCTCATATTTCCAGCAGGCACAGAGAACACTTTGGTTTGCATACGTCGGATAGGGTACTGGGCTGGTTTTGTTTCCAAGGCTTTGAGGTGTCCCAATTGAACGCTGGATTCTGTTTCACTTTTCGGACATACAGGACTGCGTCTTGCATGACGATCTTATAGTCGCCCCTCTACGTCAGTGGCATCAAGGCGAAGGTCGGAGGCGCCCGTATCAGTCGGATTTTGATGGGGATCTTGTTCAAGAGGTACCGGTCTTGCATGAAAATGTCTGCGTGCAGTCGACCCATGAGATCCACCGAGGCGCCGTTCGCGGTGAAAGCCTTCCGTTTGTTATATCCCGCATTGTCCACTGTGCCCATGTGCTCGACTGTGTCTTGGTAGAATAAAGCGGCTGTCAGCTGAGATTTTTTAGCCTCTCGTCCATACGACAACAGTGTCTCGATGTAGGCTCGATATGGGTACGTGTTGGTCGAGTCACTGTTGAATTTGTCGCTGAGAAAAATATCCACCTGTTGAAATATAGAGTGCAGCCAGAGATTCGTCGGGCCCCCCGTGGCATTGTCGACGATTCTGGAGCCATCCCCATTGACGACCTTGGCTTTCACATACAAGAATGTATGGGCTAAATCCACATAGGCCGTATCTGCATTACTGATGGTGAACTCGATGGGTCCTGTTTCGTTGATGCTGGAGAACGGGAGATGCTCCACCCATAATCCTTGTTCGGCACTGGTCTGTGTGGGCGGGACGGTCCACAAATCAAATTCACTGTTGGTGGAGGGACAGGACTCTGCGTGGATTAAGGACATGTTTTGAGAAAAGATAACCGGGGCCTTCGATGTGCGTCGTCGCTGGGTCGGTCGTCGACTGGTGCGTGGTCTCGGTGGTGCAGGTATTTTATTCCCTACGGTGTGTTGTGCTTTGGCGACCAACACAAGCCGTACCCCCCAAGACATCATCGGCCACTTGCAGTCCACTGCGTTCCCCAGCCCATGTCCTCGTTGCATGCGCGCACCGCTAATAACCGGAAAGCCACCCCCGGCATGTTGAGCATAATAGTCCATATAGCTGCGTGCATCGTACTCGTAAGGTACTTTCATTATACAAAGTTGGAAGAACGTGCTTGTCGGAAATGAAGTGTCAGTACTTTCCCTCGTTGGAATGCGACCGGTCGTCCCGTGTCATCACTTATATCCACCGTGATAGTGTTGATGTCGGTTTGTCGTACGGGTAGGTAGAGCATGTGGGTGAAACTGTGGGTGACTTGATCTCCATACAGCTTTTTAATGGGAACCACCCGTAACAGAGGTGTGTTGATATCGCCCACGATGTGGTTGTCGACCACGTCCGAGTAGACGTAGAGTCCGTACATACACGGCTTCATATCCATCGGGATCTGGCCATGGTCCTCGGATGGACCCGTGTAAGTCGGGTGAGTGAGACCCAGCATTTGCTGTAGGATAGGACTCAGTACGACACTCACGTTGGCGGTAAGGATGAGCTGTGCCTTGTCGTTGTGTACGTTGTAATCGAAGTCCACGTGATTCTTGAAGGGAAAGGTTTTTATGGGTTCGTGACCTCCCGTAGAGCCTTATAATGCAACAGTCTTGTCAGCCCATGTATGAGCTCCTCGGGGGTATCGTATTGGCCTTCGGGGAGAGTGAGTCGGGTGTCTTTGCCTTCGTAGGTCACCTCGTACCACACTTCATTGGCTCGCACGTTGTACCACGAGTAAGGGTATCGGATATCCACGAGTCCACATTCCCATCGTCCAGGTAAATGCAACGGTTGCGGTAACTGGGTCACGTTTTTTTTGTTTTGTTTTTTTTTTATAATATTTTTATTCATTTTTCTGGTGCCACATTACGTAGTCATGTACATAATAATAGTAATATACGTAGGTACAGCTTGATAATGAAAAATATTCCTGAAACTTTGTACACATGCATATATACTTCTGATAAACATCAATAATGTATTACCTCTGCACTCAAAATACCGTGAACTAAAGACAAAGTAGGATTCTTGTTTCCCCACTATGCATACTGCTATATTTATATTAATACCAACTAACCAAGTAATAATAATATCTCGGGTAAGGCAGTCAGTTCACTTGAGTTCTCTAGAATAATGGTGGAACAGAGCCCATTTTTTATTGAAATTATCCATCTGATCTTCTACATTTGCTGAATATCAGCATTAGTGCCTTTAAGTTTAGTTTTGAATCATTCAGCTTTGTTCTATATATGTATTCCTTTGTAAGAAGTGTTAAATTGTTCAGAACGTCTTGCCCCCGCCCCCAGCCCAATATAATTTTATCCGCAGAAATACTACCCCTTAGCTTTCCAACATTTTTACACCAGTTTTCTAGGTCATGCCAAAGTTTCTTAACCGTTTCGCATTCTATGAAGACATGTTCAATAGTTTCTCTTTTATTTTTGCAAAAAGCACATTGATCATCTTCAGTCTTTCCTATTTTATGTAGAAAAGAGTTTGTACTCAATATTCTGTGAATAAATCTAAATTGAAAATCTCTCAGTTTGATAGACCTACTGCTCTGTATGATTGAAGTAAATACGTTATTCCAAGTTATTCCCCCTTCTTTATTTAGATATTTCTCCCCTGGGCCACGTACTTGGCCAAGGTGTTGTCAGGAAACACATCCAGCGAACTGTTACTGGGTAGGGTGAGGTAAAACATGGCGACTAAGCTTTCCTGCTGCTGTTGGTTTTAATAGTTGTTCCAACACATGGGCACTTGTTTCTGGTGTCGTGATCGTCGTTGGATGCTACGTGTCATAGATCTTGATGGACATATAGTTTCAGGGGATGGCATGGTACAAGGGGTGAAAAAGTAGGTGCCCGTCGCTGTGGTGTTTTGGGTCATGATGAAAGATGATTAAACCAACAGCGAAATGTTGAGCACAGCCAGTCAGCTTCAAAAAGAAAATTGACTATTTGGGAGCTATCGAACAGAATATTGAACAGAGAATGAATTAATATTTAATCAAGAAGTTAGCAACTGGGGTGTGTGGAACAGTGATGACCCCACCTTATTTCCATTAAAATGGGATGGGCCTTCTCCATTTGTGGGTGGCAGAGAAGGGGGGGGGGGGGGGGGGGTGAAGAGACCGCGTTTATCAAAGTACGCGCCTATTCTGTAAGGGTATGCAGGCTATTAAAAATTCAGTCACCTCAAAATAGGATACATTTATTTTCCACATGTTATTTGGCACAAAAACAGCTATATCAGAATTCTGTTCGCAAATAAAACTACAGTGACTGTACAGACACACCGTCATTCATTAGTGTTATCAGTGGGGTATACCGAGCGTATTAAACTAATACTATAAAATTATCACGAATCTAATACGTCGATTTAAGGGGATGAATGCCGGGATCAATTCTCTTAATTTTGTTTTATTGTACTAGTATATTATCTTCTTCTTCATTGTCCTCTCAAGGCAGGTTTAATTACATCCTCGGTGAGCTAATGATAAGATAAGCTAAGATAAGATCATTTATTTTGAGTCGGTTTGATAAATACAAACAAAGAACGTTAGCTCGCAAGGAGCTATTGTCACCGACTATGTGCAATATTAACAGTGCTAGTGCATAACAAACGTGGCATATTAAATATAAACGAGTAATAAAATTATAAAAATTAGTCCATATACTCGAGAACTATACAAATTCTCGTAGAAAAATTTAAATAAACAGTGGAACACACTAAAAAAAGAAATGAAAATGATGAGATCATAGGTGTCGACAGTCCTTATTTTACAAAACAAAAATGAACCTATTCAACCCATTTCCTTATTCTTATCTCGAAGCAGCTTAAGGTAGGGGATTGTTTGATATCATCAGGTAAACTGTTCCATAATTTTGAATCGATATAACTGACAGACGACAGTCCAAATCTCGTTGTTCTGACTTTAGGAATTTCAAGAGTAAGAACACCTCGTAAGTTATAATCACATTTTTTGAGTTTGAATAGTTCTTGTATGTATATCGGAGAATGTCCATGTATTGCTTTGTATACTTCAGTCGCTAACCGTCTTTTTCGTGTGTGTTCTAAACTAGACATGTTATCGCGTTCTAATAATGATTCATACGAACTATTAAAATCCATGAAAACCGAACGAAGGCCTCACTCTAAAAGTTTTTCAAGTCTGTTGATGTCATAGACTTTAGTCGGATACCACACTAAAGGGCAATATTCGAATACGGAACGCACATAACAACGCAACGCCGTCAATTTAACGCTCACGTTGAGAACTCGGCATAGCCTTTGTAGAGCATTTAATTGTCGGCTTGCTCGTAAACACACTTGATCAATATGTGCAGAAAAATTTAAATCCCTGTCCACATGAATACCGAGCAGCTTAACACAATGGTCTGCTGCGATAGCCGTCCCTGCAATATGCATGTTAACTTCTTCAGTTGATCCTGGTGTGATCAACTGAAACTTTTCAGGGTTCGCTTGCATTTTATTTTCAGCAAACCACTTGATACAAACGTCGCTTGAAACAGATAAACTCTGAACGGCATCTCGAAGCAACTTCTCTACAGCACTTAACTCTGTCTTAAATATGAAGTTATTACTGCAAGACTTGTTTCTGACATTCCATATGCCTGCAGTTTAGCCACAAGCAAGTCGTGAGGCAGGCAGTCGAACAATGAGTGCTAAGCAAAGAAACAAAATGCAAATGCAAACATATAGAGGCCCACTTGTATCATGTACTCTCTGCTCAACAACAGTTTTTAGGTATAAAAAATGATAAGCGAATGTAGACATTGTTTAACAAACCCTTAAGACCACGTCAATGACGGGGTCCCACAAACGCCTTATTGAACAAGAGGTTTTGTTAGAACAATTTTAATCGTATCCGTAGTAACATCACAAATTGTTTGACAGTTAATCCTTAATGGGACGTTAATCGACCATCTTACAGACTCGACAAGTATACAATATCTTAAAACACATAATCCACGATACATCGGACGATTGATTATTTTATGGCCGTTTGATATTATCGGTTTTCACCGGTGACTAATTATTGTCACAATATTGTTAGGGATATATAAGTGTTGTTTCAGAATGAATAGCGGTAGGCCCCTAATGTTCATGGAATACATAAAGATGTGTTGTGTACTGGCAGAGGTATTGATTAAAATCGCCATTTAACTGTTTACAAGACAAAGCGGAAGAGAAGGGACGCGATATGCAGATCTGCCCGGTATATTCTGTATCAGTAGAGTAAAATTGACAGTCCCACGACACATAAGAAATGTAAAGGGTGCAGGAGAGGTCAACAGAAGAATAGTAATCACCGGAAGTGACGTGCTGATTACATCATCCCTGTATGACACGATAATACATGATACCTGATAGTATGTGACTTCTGGAGATTGAAATTATATTAAGACTTGAAAGAATTTTGAATGTATATATCTAAAATATGTTGAAATTTTGTATAACCACTTGGTTAATAGAACATTGATTAAAAACCTAAAAATCTAAGCTAAATCCGTGATGGCGTTTTCAACTTTAGAAATTCGACGCGATTCGTGAAGATAATACATGGCAGTGTGACTATCGTCACAGGACCTACGAAGTAGGGTTTGATATGATTTAAGTGTGTACCTTGACCTAAGACTGACCATTAGCTTTTCCGGGTTTGGATTGGACCAATTTCTATGGTATTGGGGCAATAGGACACATATTTTGGCAATTTCGAGGTTTTTAGATCACCTAATTAGGTCAGAAATTGTGTAAGAAAGTAGGTCACATTGATATTGACCTAATTATGAGCATTTCGATGGTCTTGGGAGGCATTAGGACATGTTTTTGCCAAGTTTGAGTTTTATAGGCCACCTAAGTAGGTCGAATTTTCATCAAAAGTAGGTCAGCTCTGAACTTGCTGGTAACAGTCCCCTAATGCACGTTCATGCCGGAGAAAGAATTCGGATGGACTGACTCATTCATTACCGAACAATTGGCAAATGAGAGCCTACTTCGTAGGAATTAGATCAATATCGGTCAACTTGAATAGGCCTAGCTTCTGAATACTCACCAATTGCATATGTACTGGAGTGTAAATTTGAAGGGCCGAGCCATGATTCCTCGATATACGGCAATAACTGGAATTTGACCTTGATAAAATAGGCAAAGCCTTATCAAATTGGAAAGGCTTCTCGTCAGTCACTAGAAGAGATGCATATGTAATATGAACATGAGTAGTGTGACTAACGTCATAGGACCTACGAAGTAGGGTAAGGAAGATGACTTGGGGATCCAAGCATAATGTTATAGGTCACCTAGATGACTTGGGAGTTCAAGCGTAAAGTTATAGGTCACCTAAGTAGGTCAAATTTTCATCAAAAGTAGGTCAGCTCCGAACCTGCTGGTATGCCAAAAGTCAAGGTTCTAATGTCAACGGTTCTCCTTATTTTTCTGACGAAAGGATTCGGATGGACTGACTGACTGACTCACTCACTCACTCAATACCGTACAATTTGCAAATGAGAGCCTACTTCGTAGGAAAACCGGCATATTTGTTCCTGTGGTGCATCTGATTTCACAGGCCTAATATTTCATTTTTCTTGTTTTACAGGCAGCCTGGCAGTGGAATGTAAGAAAAATGAAGATCTTGGTGACCTGCCCGGAAACATTTACGAATGCCTGGATCCGGCTAAATCTGCCTGTTGTGAGGTGGATGGAGAATTTACCTGCTGTGAACCAGCGAATGTAACAACCCTGTGCGTTTAAGCTTTTTAAATTAACCAGACTTCCCTGTTTGCATTTATTTGCTTCTATTCAATACTGGGTATGAACTGTTGGTTGGTCCCTTATTTATTTATTGCATCCATTGTACATGTATAGCAAGAGTAGTAACAAAAGGTGAAGCAAAGGATACTTTAGCTTTGAAATTTGCATATGGCCCGCGTGACGTCACCTCCGGTCACGCGACCACCACCCTGTACAACATTACTCGTCCAAATTCTCCATTTAGATTAGCAATCCGTTAACAGACCTGAAACCTGATGGCGTTTTATCCCTCTCCTATCCCATGATGCAATGTACATCCTTGACAATTAAATGGTAGATGGGGATCATAATACAATTTAATCACCCTGCCACCTCCCTCGTGTAACACAACATCAATTTAATTGCCAACGCGAGATCCCTGGACTGACAGTCGGTCTTGTAAGGCTTGCATACATGACTTCATGCCTTGCGGCACCTGTATTGTACGTTGATAAATTAATGTATTATATTAAACGATTTTAATTTCCCGGATGAATGACACCTGTCATGGCTGCACACCTCATCACCGGATTGTAAGGGGGATAACACGTCATCAAAGATTAGGTCTATTCTGGGTGAATATCCTTCATCCGAGGTTTAATGTTCCTCATGGGTGGTCCTGGAGAAAGCTATTAAGCTGTTAACCGTTTCATTTTTCTTATACACGAACTTAGCTTAGTTTGGCCATAGCTTATAGAAAATGTTCTGAATCCAGAAATAGGGGTCAGGAAATCGTCTAGATAAACAACGGCTGTTCTGTGAATACCGGGCTTGACGCTTGGCTTCCATAATGGTGTCCATAATTGAGGCCTATCTTTGGTGGCATCCAACGCTTGCCCAACATCGTGGACGATATCTGAGTACTGATGCCTACATAATATTGGAGGAAATCTAAGATGTCCAACCAATAGTATTGACAGTACCTCTCCAATGAACCAGCGTCCTTTTTGTGGTTTTCGTTGAATATTTCCAATACCTTATCGATGGATTATTATCTATGCATTACTGCCCACGTCTTGAGTAATCTCGAAGGGCTGCTGACCATTTCGGATGATAGGCAAGGGTTTCGGCACATCTTGTTTGGTATTGTACTAAAGGATTTCGCTCAACTTAGTGGTATTCAAGGGTTGGTGCTTATCTTGGACGGTATCCAACCCTTTTTCACAATGACTTGGTGGCATCCAATTGTCGGGTCCCCCAAGTGGGTGAGCAGCATGAGTTTTGTACCATGTCTGTTGCCATGAGGGGAAGATTAATTTCCTCTACATGATGGCTGTACATGGATAGTCACATATGTCCAGCTAATCATAGATAGTACTTAGTTATATCGTCGCTATAAATGGTCGAAATAACGCCGAACGCGACGTTAAACCCTAACTCACACTCTCTCACTCACTTCAATTGTCGGTATTTGTCTTGGATGGCATCCAATGGTTTCTGTCAATGGCTTGGGATGTTTTAAAGGATCGGTGCCTATTTTGAATGGAGCGGTGATATACAAGTGTTGGTATTCAAGTATCTTAGAAGTCTAACGATCGGAGCCTACTTCGGATACTATCCAGTGATATTTGTCAAGCCGTATCAAGTGATTAGTATCTTTCTTGAATGTTATTCTGTGGTTTCCGGGTTGGTGTCTATATCCGGTATGGTATCAAGTAACTTCCGACAATGACTACAGTTTCTGTTGGCTGGTGCCTATATGGAATGGTATCCATACTTCCTTTCAATGGCCTAGTGGTCTCCGTTCTTGGACATCATCCATTTATTTCAATCAATGGCTTGGAAATAGCCAAGGGAGGGTGCCTCAATGTTATATTGTATCCAGTTATTTCTGTCATTGAATTGGTGGTATCCATGGGTTACTGCCTTAATTTTGGATACCTTCCAATGAGTTTTTTCTCGCATTGCATTATCCGGTACGCTATCTAAGATGTCATCCAAGTCTTTCTATCGGCTATGATAGCCAATCACGTCGCATACTCTCCGGGGCTTGTGGCCAATCAACGATAATTTCCATGGAGTGTGGCCAATAGCGGATAATGTCGGAAGCCCCTGACATGTTCAGTATTTTAATAATCGTCATTGGGATATATAATATTTTAATACTTACCCGATATATTGTTTCATTTTGTTTTTCAGGCGAGAACAGTTAACATTATGGGGCTCGCTTATCGTCATTCTCTTGGTCATCATCCTTCTCGTGGTCTGTTTCAGAGTCGATATCAGTTACTGCTCGTCGGACAAAACACTCAAGGACAAGTTTGTCTCTTTCTTAAAAAAGTGAGTATGGAGCACTGGATATTTTTTCGAAAATGAAACGGCCAGCAACAGCTCAAGAAATGATTTTCTCCGCCACATTTTACATGTATATATCGATACCGGTAATTACAATTTAGATATAACAGATATCTTCAAAAGTTGGATAAACGAAGTTGGATACCCGAAAGGCAAGGATAGTGATGCAGCGAGTATTTTCCCATATGCTATAGGCTCAAAAGCGATCAATCATGTCCCTCCGTTCATCCGTTCAATTTGTGCACGGTTTCCGGTTATTTCTCAAGTTGGTTACATGTCCAAGATACGATCTTACATGTCCAAGATACGTTCCGCCTGTTACCAACACATTCAGGTATACGCAGCATGTCAACTGACCCTGTAATTTTACAGCAATTTGCTGTAAAATGTACAGTAAATATCCCGAATTTACAGTGAGTTAGGACAAAAAATTACATTAAATAGACTGCATTTCGCAATATTTACTGTACATTTTCAGTATAATACTGTAAACTTTGCTGCACAGTAAGTATAGGTTAAAATTAAAAACAAAATTTTCCAGTGTATTTATTGATCGTAAAGTTTACTTATGACCGTTACTATGAGCTTTGGGTATAATATATCTACGTCGTTTATTCTTACAACGGTATTAATTCTTCTTCTTTATCACAGGAAGAGAAATAAAAAAGATAAAGGCGCTCAAGCGAAAGGTGACGAACAAGAAAAACAAAATAAGCACGGTGACAACGGAAGGATCGTGAACAACATAGGCCAAACACCGGTGTCACCGAGTACGAGTCAACCGTCATCTGAAGAGATACGACATTTTCATTTCCAGTCGTCCCTGAAAGACTATCATCATCATAATGATAATATACCGTTAACAGCCCGACAGGTGTCACCGGAACTACGTGAGCCGGGCAAGTGGAAAACGTGACTTGGGTGACATCGAAGGGAAGGGGAAAATGGTGGAAAAAAATCGCAGGAGTTGGAAATTTGTGCCTCGAACTCGCACTCACGATTTCGTCGCAATCGAATGGGTCCGACTGATTTTATCGCGATTCCGTCATGCAGCATCGAGGGGAAAGTGGCAAACGTGTGCCCATTCAACTGAAATCCTTGATGACTTCAAAACGAACAAAATATCTGAGGCACGCTCACTTAGCTGTACATATCTAAAGTGTTGTGTTCAATTTTCATGACATTAATTCAAACTGAGATCACTTTATACCTAACGATATCACGATCAATATATTCACTTTTTTGTTCTTGGAGAAATAAGCGTTTGAATATGAATATATACGTGAATATTGAGCATGTAAATAGTTCTCCTAATGAAGAGACAAGCGCAAAGTCTTTGAACGGCGTTTCCATTACCAAGGTTTGCTTTTCTGAGTAGAACATGTCTCAGAGAAATCAGGGCTTATGCGAAGCCCGAAACAATTCGTGCACGTTCAACAATGTTCACAGTCCCGAAACAGTCCAATTTGTGAATTGGATACGACCCATCATGTAATCATGGTTGGATGGTGTCAATCTCAGTAAACTCAGATATAATATTGTGGAATATTATATCTGAATTCAGCCCTATAAAAATCCCATGCGAATCTGAAACTACTATTGTTAGCCAATCAGGTGGCTAGCTTGTTGAAATCACGCCCACAGTAATTACACACGGTAGCACGTAGACAGTATCGCGAAACCGTATCCAAATATGGCATCATTTCCAGACAGAGTCTGTAAAGATCAATACGTTTACTCCCGCCGAAAAGTCTGGCTTTGTTAGGGGGGTAGAAAATATCAAAAGATTGTGCCGAGCGAAGATGTTGATCTTCGTGAAGTAAACGTCAATCATTGTCAGAGGGAAACGTCAGAAATGGTCGTGATTGGCTTATTATAGGATCTCGCATAATATCGGTGAACATTTCGCACGAAGTTTTCATAGGGTTACATCCAGATGGTATTCCCCTGATTTACCATCTTGGTTTACCTAGATTGGGATGGTGTGAGAATCCACAGTGGCTTGCATGGTTAGCAGTGAGCATCTTCGTCGATGTTGTTAATAAAATATATATGCATGTATTGTGGTGTATGAAAAGGTTGGAAATAATTGTATTCTTGAAAAAAAAGAAGCTATTTTTATTAACAACAACATCGAATAACCATGCAGGCCAGTGTGCGGGAAACGCAAACGCAATAAAGCAACAACGAACAGAACTCATTTGTATATGGCATTTAGTCAAAACTAAGAAACTCATGCCAATAATCTTTTACTGTGGATCTATCTGTACGGTATATATGATGTTGTATAGAAATGCATTTCCGTCCATTATTTCAGAAGTAAATGACTTGTCAATATTATTTATATCGATATTCATGTAATACAAGGCAACTATTTTAATATTTATAGACTGGTGTTTATTGAAGCTCGATGGTTCTATTGCTGAATTTCACATTGTTATATATATATATATATATAAATTATATGGAGAGGTGACTCAATACTGAAGTTGTAATTTTTTCGTTATTGACTTATGTCGACGATACTGATGTTTTGACAAATAAACCCTTGTCCAAAAACGATCTTAGGACTTACATATGGTGTTTCGCAGAGCCGAACGGCCAGGCAATTATTTATTTCAAGTTGTGGACTCCACATCTAAATTTTATGTTGACTGTACACTGTCGAAATCTGGAGGCAGAAGCAGCAGTTTAGGGGCAGGAGGAGCAGACAGGTTTAGGGGCAGGAGGAGCAGACAGTTTAGGGGCAGGAGGAGCTCAAAATGTAGGAATCCATCGCAAGATCACGCCTCACTCACAGGATCATGATTTTGAATATTTGAATTGATGGAAACAGAGATTTTATATCGAGACACCTTAGTCAATATATCACATATTACTGTTGGAGAATCCCCAAACCGTATTACCAGTTGATAGAAAAATCGAAACACCCAGCCTCCTCTTTGTGTGCAGTGGGTCTCAGCCAATCTCATAATATCCATCTTCATTTTATCAAGCCAATTTCTACGTTCCCACTTCGATCACAGAGTTCATCCTTTTCCATCGGATGACTTGATAGGGTTATAAAATCATCGCTCTTAAATATTTGTATTTAATACCGCTCAAGCCGGTTCTAGGGGCTGTGTGGTCATGCCATTTGATATGTCCAAATAAAGGCTACAATTAAAGCGTGGCTGGGATACAAATCATCACGAGAATCAGTTTTGATTATTTTGATGTTTTTTTTAGAAATATGCAGTCAGCCTTTACATAAAAGGTGAGTATAAGGGTCTTTTATGCCTTCTGGGTCATATGGCTTCTTGTCAGTATGTCGGCATCTTTCTGCTACTCTTGTTGTGTTGCATTTAATAGACTTTGTAATAACGACCATTCACCGAATCTCTTGAATCTACCCTTTGGCAAGGACGAGTTATACTTACGATACTGAGATCATGTAGACGCTCAGGAGTTCCGAGTCCATGATTAAATTACACCAGATTCTTTTTTAAGGTGAGACGTAAGCCTTCCCTTCCAAGTCCACTTTGACTACTACCGGCCACTCGAGGCCGAAGCACTCTAGAAGGGATAACAGAACAAGAGTAAGGGAACTGGGAACTTATCCAAGTCCGCTGGTAGGGGGTAAGAAGAGCTCCTGACTTGCCGGTGTGCACCTCCCCACTGCTCAAGACACGGTGGATGGGAGGTGGGGGTGGGGGTGGGGGTGCGCCATGTCCCAACAAGGACATGCCGGTATAGGGAGCCTTCTTGTGTGGCTTCACAGGCAGGTGGCCTCCACGACAGACTGTCACAGAGGGATACCGGATGGTTCGGAGGATTCCAGACCGGCCAACACCACTGACATCTATGGACCCTTAACCGCTTTAACCGGATGGAGAAGTTCAAAATGGAAACTCTCCGATCGGTGCGGGCAGCGTCAATTGATTGGAAGGACAGGTATTTCCACACGGAATGCAATAACGGTTCACCATCGATGGCTAGGTACTGGAATTCCTGGCAATTGCCATTCAGCTCCCTGGGTTTTCACATCAGCACCTACATCGATGATTTGTTGGTCAAAGGACCGTCAGAAACGAGAATTACCTATGCAGTCAGGTTGACATTATTACACACGCTTTTGAGCGGCTGGATTGTCAACGTACCCAAATCTGCGCTAACCCCACCACATTTATTCATTCATTTGGGGCACAGTTAGATCTCCTAATCGAGAGGGCCATAGCCGTTCTCCCTTACTCTGCCGGAGGAAAACTTTTGGGGAGACTGGTCAGTCATGACGAAGTTGTACATTACGGTATATATTTATATTGCGTATAGAGTATAAGGTGTCTTCATATAAAATGCCCCTCCCCCCGCCCCGCCCCCGCCCCATTACACGAAAGGCCCTTACAATCGGTCTTTGCTTCCACCTCCCAAGTTGCATTGCAATTACAACACATATAAGGGAAGTTCATGTCTTTGCATTCTATGCTTGTGTTTAGGTATGAAAACCTGAGTTTCAACCAGTAGTAACCAGCCATACCCAAGAAACGCATCAGTTGTCTCTTACATGTTGGTCTTGGAAATAGCGAGATAGCACTGACCTTAGCATCTACAGGTTTTGCCTGACCCTGACCTACAACATGACCCAAGAATGTCACACGTGCATGTCCAAATTCACTTTTTCCAAGGTTGACTGTCAGCTTGGCGTCACTCAGCCGATTGAACAGTGCGCGAATTCTCTGTAGATGATCTTCCAATGTATCGCTGTAGACAATGACGTCATCAATGTAAGTCTCACATCCTTCCAAACCGGAAGTAACACGGTTGATGAGACGCTGGAACGTGGCTGGAGAATTTTTCATTCCAAATGGCATAACTTTGTACTGGAACAGACCCTCCGGAGTGACGAATGCTGATATCTCCTTCGCACGACCTGTCAGTGGAACTTGCCAAAATCCTTTCAGAAGATCAAACTTTGACACGAACTTGGCACTTCCCACTTTATCAATGCAATCGTCAATGCGTCGAATAGGGAATGCGTCTGTTTTGGTCAATGTGTTCAACGTGATATTCACATTGTATCCTCGTTCCAAAGCCAGATGGCAGTTACAGGATGTGTACTGACTACAGAAAGGTGAACTCCAGTTACTATTACTTGGTTCAATGAAGTCATTGTCCAATAAATACTGAATCTCTTTTTTCAGGTAGTTTTGTTTAATGGGATTCAAACGATATGGGTGCTGCTTTACTGGATTAGAATATCCGACATCGACGTCATGTGAAATTGTATCAGTCCGAGTAGGAATGTCGGGAAACAAATGTTCATATTGACTGAGCAGAGTTCGAAGTTCTTCCTGACGCGCTGGTTCAAGATGACACAACTTGGAATCCAAATTAAGTAGAATGTCAGAGTTCTGTAATTTCGACGCTGTCATGGGCTCTTCACGAGTTTCATTATTATCAGGGTTAGAACTAACTACACTTACAGGCTGTACAGTACTGTTAGTGCTATCTCTGTCGATGTATAACTTTAACATATTTACATGACATAACTGTTTGTTTTTACGCCTGTCAGGAGTCTGGATTACATAATTAAGGTCACTTAATTTCTTTTCAATCACATAAGGACCATAATATCTAGCCTTGAGTGGATTACCAGGAATAGGCAGAAAAGCCAGTACCTTCTCACTAGGTTTGAAACTTCGTTTAAGGACATGTTTATCATAGGTTATTTTCATACCTTTTTGTGCTGACTTTAAATTTGACATGGCCAAATCACGTGCTTTGGTCAACCTGGTGCGAAAGTCCGACACATATTGTAAGAGACTACATGAGTCGAGATCACTGTCTAGGAACTTTTCCTTTAGCAGTTTAAGTGGTCCTCTAACTGTATGACCAAAGACTAATTCAAATGGACTTAAGCATAAAGACTCGTGAACAGACTCTCTAACAGCAAACAATAACAAATGTATGCCTTCATCCCAGTCTCTCTCAGTGTCGAAACAATAAGTCCTAATCGTGTTCTTTAATGTCTGGTGGAATCTTTCTAATGCGCTTTGGCTTTCTGGGTGGTATGCAGATGATTTATACTGCTTTATTCCGAATTCATGCATGACTTGTTGAAAGATTCCTGACATGAAATTAGATCCCTGATCAGATTGAACAGACTGGGGTAGGCCGACAAGTGTGAAAAACTTAACTAAGGCCTTAACAATAGTTTTTGCCTTAATATTCCGTAAAGGAATGGCATCAGGGAACCTGGTTGAAGCACACATGATTGTTAACATGTATTGATTGCCTGACTTTGTTTTTGGTAATGGACCAACACAGTCTATAATCACCCTACTAAAGGCTTCCCCAAATGAGGGATTGGTTGTAGAGGGGCCTTTGGTATGATTTGGTTTGGTTTTCCTACCATTTGACATGTGTGGCATGACCTACAAAATTCCGTAACATCTTTCTTTAAGTTTGGCCGATAGAAATGATTTAGAATTTTGTGGTATGTTTTGTTAACACCTAAATGGCCTGAAAGAGGTGTTTCATGGGCTAGTCCGAGGATATCTGAATGATATGACTTTGGTATCACAATTTGATACTTAACTGCCCACTCATCATCAGGTGACACATCTGGCGGTCGCCATTTGCGCATAAGAGCGCCATTCTTACAAAAGTAACTCTTGAGTTACATCACACTCATCTACTGTCCCGTCAAATAACTTGGAAATGTCCTTGTCACTATGCTGTTCATTAACCAGCTGTGACTTTGTCATTTTGTCATTGGAACATTCCAATTTGCTATCAATGTGGCTTATCAGCCTCATCATTTCAACACACAAAGGTGTCGGCCAAACAAACGTCATCAATGACGTCATCTTTAAAAGACTTTTCAGACTCCTCAGCCAATTTACTCATGGCTCTAGTAACTGTACAAGGAGGATACAAACTTCGAATTTCGTCTTCAACTGGATCATGAATCTGATCCAAACAAGGCTTGTCAGTTACAATCGGGTTAACCCCGACCTTATCTCCCGCAAGATCATTACCAAGAAGTAATTGAACACCCTCAAATGGTAAACTACCTTTAATACCCACCGTAACAGGTCCAGAAATCAAGTCGGCAGACAGATGGACGTTATGGAGCGGAACGGGTGTATAATTTACAGAATCTACCCCTTTAATCAGGACACTACTGCCTGCAGATGAAGAATCAGAAAACGGCAAAATATCTGCCAACAAAAGAGACTGGGACGCACCCGTGTCTCGCAAAATCTTCACAGGAGTAGCTTTAGAAAAATCACTTGAAAGTCACACAAAACCATTGTGGATAAATGGTTCAAAAATCTCCATAACAGGATTTGAAAAACGGTCAACCTTATCCTTGATAGAACTAATAGGAACAGTGTCCCTGGCCATCTTAACGTCATATAAACTATGAACGTCACTAACCTGCTTGGGTAAAGATCTTGAAGTGAGGAAAACACTGGGCTTTTGAAAGGCTTGATCTTGTTGTTTTCTTTTCAATTTAAAACAATGAGCCATTAAATGGCCGTTCCTCTTACAATAGCTGCAAACGGGAGACTTATTTTGAGTGTTAAAAGTGGGTGACTGAGACTTTGTGTTTGACCTTTGACAGTTGTAACTGGGGTTAAAAGTTTAAGGCCTTGAGAAAGAACTGGGTTTGTTACCTGAGAGATTAGACTGGAATGAACTTGGCTTAACAGCATTGACAAATGATAATTAGTGTGTCAGAGCGTACTCATCAGCAAATCGGGCTGCTTGGTCTAAGGTGTTGGCATTCTTTTCATCAAGAAATGTCCTAATATCACCATGGATACACCTTTTAAATTTCTCTACCAGCATAAGCTACGGGTTTCAAAGTTGTCAATTTCAACCGAAGCACACCACCTATGAAATAACTGTTCTTTTGAACGAGCAACTTCTACATGAGTCTGAGAGTTTTCTTTTTCACAACTACGAAACTTTTGTCTATAGGCTTCAGGAACTAATTCATAACCTTTAAGGATTAAATCCTTCACTGTATCCTACCGTCAATTGAGTGTAAATGTCCCTTGCCTTTCCGATCGAAACACTTTGAAGAAGTAAACTCCATTTTCTTTTGGCCAGTTTAAATTTTCAGCAATTTTCTCAAAATGCAGAAAATATTTATCAACTTCTTTTTCCTGAAATGGTGGGACGAGACGTATTTGACGAGCCTCATCAAATTTTGATTGTGATTGTACAGGTGCATGTGTAGGAGGACTTGTTCGCGACTGTAATTCTATATGCTTCAATTCTAACTGAAACTGTCTTTCTTTCTCTTTTTCCTCTTTTTCTAACTTTTCTCTATCTAACTGAAACTGTCTTTCTCTTCTCTTTCTCTCTCGCTAATGCTCTTTCTTTCTCTCTTTCCTCTAATTCTAATTTCTTTAATCCCAGTTGATATTGCAATTGTAATTTTCTTATTTCCAAATAATCAGCTGTTTCCTCAGTTAAATCAAAATCACTTTCATCCCAAAGTTGTTTGCTAACAAAATGTTTACTAATGAGTTTCTTAATTTTGTGCTTTCTCCAAGATGTTTTAACTTAAATTTGTAGGAATTTACACAGCGCGAACAAATCCTCTTTACGTAGTTCGTCAAATTCCTCCTGACTAGGCTCTAAGGGAAACTGTGCTGGGTCAAATGACATGCTGATCCTATACTACTCCTTGACTTCACAAACTATGTTGCAAAGCTGGAATGTAAACAAAGCTCGCGGGCAGGCCCCCATTTGCAATTATGATGAATCGGTCACGACAGCTTCGGGAAAACTCCAGATGGATGACTCACGTAATACGAAAACGAAAATAACGAGAGATCCTGAAGGATCTTGGCGCCCACCATTGTCCGATAATTGTAAGCTAATGACAAGAGGATCTTTTTGTCCATTGTTACTAAGAACAAATGATTGATTTGTAATTTTGTTTACGGAATTTCGAATCTGAGCGAAAAAGATCGAAAAAGGGACACTGGAAAACACAAAGATATCATCTTTCTAAGTTTAAGGAGTTTAAAGATTTCTAGAAACTGTACTTATGTCAGTTGTAATAGTACAAGAGAAAAGAGCAACGTTAGTCTGAAGAGAATCATTCCTCTTCGTTCTGTAGTATTTTATTTGCACGTGTCATCATTGGGTACTGAAAGCGAAGACAAATGTCTTTGACCCTTTGGCATGAGCTATGAAACATACTTAAGATTTTATAATTAGGAACGAATGCTAATTCCGTTCTGTTTACTGGGCTAGTTTGAGATACCATGCTCGAAAATAGTAACATGGTACAATACTTAATACTGAAGGGATCCCCGCAGCAATGTTGAAACTTCGAAAGCGTCTGAATCCTGATTATCTCCCTGGGATCGAAACACGCAGTAGTCTAAAGTTGTCGAGTTGTAACGTTGTGTCACAAGAGTGACGTCCCTTCATGTACCCGATCCATCGGCAGACGAAACAGTTCACTGGACTAAGAAAACTGATTTAAAATTGGAAGAAATACATTTTAATTCCGAATTATTTGAACTTTTGATATGGAAGGTGAAGGTATGGATATTCTCAAAAGTCACTATATAGAATATGTCCCACTGTTTGATCCGCCGACTCGTGTGATGCAACGTCACAACTCGGGAATACCGTATTACATGTCATTTTGAGCGTAACTTGGATTTTCGAATCGGACCATAAAAGGCATCTTGCACAACTAGGTCCCATGTGGGACCAGTGTACCAAATTTCGGAAAGAATCCATGAAGTAGTTCCTGAGAATTGACGATAACAATGTTTCAACGGAAAATTCAAGATGGTCACCTAGCGGCCATATCAGATTTTCGAATCGGACCAAAAAAGGTATCTTGCACAACTGGACCACAAGGGGAAACTGTGTACCAAATTTGAGAAAGATCCATGCTGTACTTCTTGAGAAATCACGATAAAGTTTCATGGGAAATCCAAGATGGCTACTTGGTGGCCATATTGGATTTCCGAATCGGACCAGAAAAGGTATCTTGCACAACTAGATCCCAAGGGGAACCTGTGTACCGAATTTGGGAAAGATCCATGCAGTAGTTCCTGAGAAATCGCGATAACAAGGTTTCATGAGGAAATCCAAGATGGTCGGCTTGTGGCCATATTAGATTATCGAATCGGACCAGAAAAGGTATCTTGCACAAATAGACTCCAAGGGGAACATGTGTACCAAATTTGAGAAAGATCCATGCAGTAGTTCATTAGAAATCGCAATAACAAGGTTTCACCAGAAAAGGTATCTTGAACAACTGGACACAAGGGGAACCTGTGTACCAAATTTGACAAAGATCCATGCAGTATTTCCTGAGAAATGACAATAACAAAGTCTCATGGGGAAATCCAAGATGGCTGCCTGGTGGCCATATTGGATTTTCGAATCAGACAAGAAAAGGCATCTTGCACAACTAGACCCCTAGGAGAACCTGTATAGCAAATTTGAGAAAGATCCATGCAGTAGTTCCTGAGAAATCGCGATAACAAGGTTTCATGGGAAAATCCAAGATGGCTGCCTTGTGGCCATATTGGATTTTCAAATCGGACCAGAAAAGGTATTTTGCACAACTAGACTCCAAGGGGAACCTGTGTACCGAATTTGGGAAAGATCCATGCAGTAGTTCCTGAGAAATCGCGATAACAAGGTTTCATGGGAAAAGCCAAGATGGCCGCCTTGTGGCCATATTGGATTTTCGTATCGGACCAGAAAAAGGTATCTTGCACAACTAGACCCCAAGGGGAACATGTGTTCCAAATTTGGGAAAGATCCATGCGGTAGTTCCTGAGAAATCGCGATAACAAGGTTTCATGGGAAAATCCAAGATGGCTGCCTTGTGGCCATATTGGATTTTCGAATTCGACCAGAAAAGGTATCTTGCACAACTAGACCCCAAGGGGAACCTGTGTACCAAATCTCAGAAACATCCGTGCAGTATTTCCTGAGAAATCGCGATAACAAGGTTTCATGGGGAAATCCAAGATGGCCGCCTTTTGGCCATATTGGATTTTCGAATCGGACCAGAAAAGGTATCTGCACAACTAGACCCCAAGGAGAACCCGTGTACCGAATTTCAGAAAGATCCGTGCAGTATTTCTTGAGAAATCGCGATAACAAGATTTCATGGGGAAATCCAAGATGGCCGCCTTTTGGCCATATTGGATTTTCGAATCGGACCAGAAAAGGTATCTGCACAACTAGACCCCAAGGGCAACCCGTGTACCGAATTTCAGAAAGATCCGTGCAGTAGTTCCTGAGAAATCGCGATAACAAGGTTTCATGGGGAAATCCAAGATGGCCGCCCTGTGGCCATATTGGATTTTCGAATTGGACCAGAAAAGGTATCTGCACAACTAGACCCCAAGGGGAACCTGTGTACCAAATTTCAGAAAGATCCGTGCAGTAGTTCCTGAGAAATCGCGATAACAAGAATTGTTTACGGACGGACGACGGACGACGGACCACGGACGAAAAGCGATTTGAACATGGCCGATATAGGAAGAGACCCGTATGACGATGGTAATTGGATCACAGCTCCTCTACACATCTACACAGCGCCAACTACACATGTCGATGTTTCTGGAATGATACTGTTTTGTGGGTTATTCATTTGGAGCTTTCTAGAAGTCGTTGTGATGGTATCTGGGTTAGATCATACGTCCATGCTGTACCGGTGAAAGTTTCTTGATTTGATAGAATAATCTCGAATGCCCGATAGAGTATAAATAGCCGGACGTTCAGTGAACGGGAGAGATTCAAACGGCTTTGATGTGGGTGCATTAGATTGTGCTACTATTACCTTAGCCTGAGATTACTGACTGCTGGATTGTATATTCCTGTTGGATTACTCCTGTGTTTGACCGCTGTGTTATCTACGTAATTAAACTGACGGAAACTGGACAACAGCTGAGCGGTGTGGACTATCAAAATACAGGAACGCGATTTCTGCGCGTCGGCACGGACTGCATAGAGATTTGCACGTTAGAACGGACTGTGAGAGATACACCGATATAGCATTGAACAGTAAGACTATATTTCTCATTTATTTGCTGTATTGACCTAACTTAATTTGTATATGATTTCAGTATTGTATATAAATATTTGATTGTTAATCCTGGATTTCGCAAAAGCTTTCTGTTACGGTTTTCTATTGTCGTTTAGACGCAACAGAAATTGGGGGCCTGCCCGCGAGCTTTGTTTACATTCCAGCTTTGCAACATAGTTCTATATTGATACATCGTCTAAATTTGTGAAGTTGAAGAGTAGTATATTATCAGCATGTCATTTGACCCAGCACACTTTGCTTCAAAGCCCAGACAGGAGGAATTTGACGAACTACGCAAAGAGGATTTGTTCGCGCTGTGTAAATTCCTACAAATTAAAGTTAAAACATCTTGGGGAAAGCAAGAAATTAAGAAACTCATTATTATACATTTTGTTAGCAAACCACTTTGGGATGAAAGTGATTTTGATTTAACTGAGGAAACAGCTGATTATTTGGAAATAAAGAAATTAGAATTGCAAAATCAGCTGGAATTAAAGAAAGTAGAATTAGAGAGAGAAAAGTTAGAATTAGAGGAAAGAGAGAAAGAAACACCATTGGAGAGAGAGAGAGAAAGAGAAGAGAAAGAGAAAGAAAGACAGTTTCAATTAGAGAGATAAAAATTAGAAAAAGAGGAAAGAGAGAAAGAGAAAGAAAGACAACTTCAGTTAGAGTTGAAGCATTTGGAATTACAGTCGCGAACAAGTCCTCATGCAGATGCACCTGTACAATCACAATCAAAATGTGATGCAGCTCCTCAAATACGTCTCGCCCCACCATTTCAGGCAAAAGAAGTTGATAAATATTTTCTGCATTTTGAAGAAATTGCTGAAAATTTGAACTGGCCAAAAGAAAATTGGAGTTTACTTCTTCAAAGTGTTTTGATCGGAAAGGCAAGGGACATTTACACTCAATTGACGGTAGAGCAAGCATCAAATTATGATATAGTGAAGGATTTAATCCTTAAAGGTTATGAATTAGTTCCTGAAGCCTATAGACAGAAGTTTCGTAGTTGTGAAAAAGAAAACTCTCAGACTCGTGTAGAATTTGCTCGTTCAAAAGAACAGTTATTTGATAGGTGGTGTGCTTCAGTTAAAATTGACAACAACTTTGAAAACTTTAGACAGCTTATGCTGGTAGAGGAATTTAAAAGGAGTATCCATGGTGATATTAGAACATTTCTTGATGAAAAGAATGCCAACACTTTAGACCAAGCAGCCCGATTTGCTGATGAATACGCTCTGACACATCAATGCTGTTAAGCCCAGTTCATTCCAGTCTGATCTCTCAGGTAACAAACCCAGTTCTTTCTCAAGGCCTAAAACTTTTAACCCCAGTTACAAAGGTCAAAGGTCAAACACAAAGTCTCAGTCACCCACATTTAACACTCAAAATAAGTCTCCCGTTTGCAGCTATTGTAAGAGGGACAGCTGATAGTTTTAAATTGAAAAGAAAACAACAAGATCAAGCCTTTCAAAAGCCTAGTGGTTTCCTCACTTCAAGATCTATATCCAAGCAGGTTAGTGACGTTCATAATTTGTATGACGTTAAGATGGCCAAGGACACTGTTCCTATTAGTTCTATCAAGGATAAGGTTGACAGTTTTTCAAATCCTGTTATGAAGATTTTTGAACCATTTATCCACAATGGTTTTGTGTCACTTTCAAGTGATTTTTCAAGCTACTCCTGTGAAGATTTTGAGAGACACGGGTGCATCCCAGTCTCTTTTGTTGGCAGATATTTTGCCGTTTTCTGATTCTTCATCTGCAGGCAGTAATGTCCTGATTAAAGGGGTAGATTCTGTCAATTATACACCCGTTCCGCTCCATAACGTTCATCTGTCTTCCGACTTGATTTCTGGACCTGTTACGGTGGGTATTAAAGGTAGTTTACCATTTGAGGGTGTTCAATTACTTCTTGGCAATGATCTTGCGGGAGATAAGGTCGGGGTTAACCCGATTGTAACTGACAAGCCTTGTTTGAATCAGATCCATGATCCAGTTGAAGACGAAATTCAAAGTTTGTATCCTGCTTGTGCAGTTACTAGAGCCATGAGTAAATTGGCTGAGGAGTCTGAAAAGCCTCTTAAAGATGATGTCATTGATGACGTTTGTTTGGCCGACACCTTTGTGTGTTTAAATGATGAGGCTGATAAGCCACATTTTGATAGCAAACTGGAATGTTCTAATGACAAAATTTCAAAATCACAGCTGGTTGATGAACAGCATAGTAACAAGGACATTTCCAAGTTGTTTGACACGGCAGTAGATGAGTGTGATGTAACTCAAGAGCCTGTGTGTTACTTTTGTAAGAATGGCGTTCTTATGCGCAAATGGCGACCGCCAGATGTGTCACCTGATGATGAGTGGGCAGTTAAGTATCAGATTGTGGTACCAAAGTCATATCGTTCAGATATTCTCAGACTAGCCCATGAAACACCTCTTTCAGGCCATTTAGGGGTTAACAAAACGTACTACAAAATTCTAAATCATTTCTATTGGCCAAATTTAAAGAAAGATGTTACGGAATTTTGTAGGTCATGCCACACATGTCAAATGGTAGGAAAACCAAACCAAACCATACCAAAGGCCCCTCTACAACCAATCCCTCATTTGGGGAAGCCTTTAGTAGGGTGATTATAGATTGTGTTGGTCCATTACCAAAAACAAAGTCAGGCAATCAATACATGTTAACAATCATGTTTGCTTCAACCAGGTTCCCTGAGGCCATTCCTTTACGGACTATTAAGGCAAAAACTATTGTTACGGCCTTAGTTAATTTGTTCACACTTGTCGGCCTACCCGAGTCTGTTCAATCTGATCAGGGATCTAATTTCATGTCAGGAATCTTTCAACAAGTCATGCATGAATTGGGAATAAAGCAGTACAAATCATCTGCGTACCACCCAGAAAGCCAAAGCGCATTAGAAAGATTCCACCAGACATTAAAGAACATGATTAGGACTTATTGTTTCGACACTGAGAGAGACTGGGATCAGGACATACATTTGGTACTGTTTGCTGTTAGAGAGTCTGTTCAAGAATCTTTATGCTTCAGTCCATTTGAATTAGTCTTTGGTCATACAGTTAGAGGACCACTTAAACTGCTAAAGGAAAAGTTCCTAGACAGTGATCTTTACTCATGTAGTCACTTACGATATGTGTCGGACTTTCGCACCAGGTTGACCAAAGCACGTGATTTGGCCATGTCAAATTTAAAGTCAGCACAAAAAGGTATGAAAATAACCTATGATAATCATGTCCTTAAACGAAGTTTCAAACCCGGTGAGAAGGTATTGGCTTTTCTGCCTATTCTGGTAATCCACTTAAGGCTAGATATTGTGGTCCTTATGTCATTGAAAAGAAACTAAATGACCTTAACTATGTAATCCAGACTCCTGACAGGCGTAAAAACAAACAGTTATGTCATGTAAATATGTTAAAGTTATACACCGACAGAGATAGCACTAACCGTACTGTCCATCCTGTAAGTGTAGTTAGTTCTGACCCTGATACTAATGAAACTTGTGAAGAGCCCATGACAGCGGCGAAATTACAGAACTCTGACATTCTACTTAATTTGGATTCCAAGTTGTGTCATCTCGAGCCAGCGCGTCAGGAAGAACTTCGAACTCTGCTCAGTCAATATGAACATTTGTTTCCTGACATTCCTACTCGGACTGATACAATTTCACATGACGTCGACGTCGGAGATTCTAATCCAGTAAAGCAGCACCCATATCGTTTGAATCCCATTAAACAAAACTACCTGAAAACAAGAGCCCAAAGGGCTTCAATATACGCCCGTATATCTGGAATTACATTGGTCCAAATTTCAAGGTTGTTTAATCGCCTTGATTCCAATTGTTAGCTAGCAATCCGGAAAAAGGTCTACAATTTTGTGCTTCTGAGAATGTAACATATCACATCTAAAATTGAATGATAAACTAAAATGAGCTTAACTCTTGGAAACTAGGTGACCTTGGAGCAAGAACCGAGAGCTCACATATCCCACAATGAAATCGACAATAGTCAAACACAAGAAAATAGTACTTTTCCTGCAAATGGATTTCTTTCAGACGAGAGAATTTTTCATGAAGGAAGAAGAAAGTGATGAAGTAAACCTTTGTTCTTGAGTTGATAAACGGGTATGAAGTTCATAAAGGACCCCTCTCCACGTTAAACTAGTAAATGTATGGTTTCTATTTCACAACAGTTTAACTAAATGTAGCTGTTTCAAACATGGGAGACAACTCCACAGGACAAATGCCATATACATGTAGGGGAGAGAACTCTGAATATTCCAACCTAACACATATAGTCAGCTAAACTTGATTCAATTCTGGGGGACTGTGACCTTGACATTTGACAAATTGATGTATGTCTCCTCTTCGCCATGCGAGTAAGGTATCTGATACCATTCCATACCTTGAAACTAGAGATATCGCATGGATGAATGGACAGAACGCAACATCGCATTACATGACCTCGTCTTCGACAGGCATATGAAAAAGTGACTTAATGATTTCCTGATTTTGGGGTCACAGTGACCTTGACCTTTGACCTTGACCTAAACTTTGGTGCAGGACACATCGTCTTCCGTCAATGTATCAATGGACACAAAAAAATCACGATTTTTATGAATTTCATGATTTTGGGGGTCACCGTGACCTTGATATTCGGCCTTGACCTACATTTTGGTACGTGACACATCATGTCCCCGTAATGTATCTACTGACATCTATCTAAAAAAGTACTTTTCAAAGATTTCTTGATTCTGGAGTCACAGTGACCTTGACCTAAATTTTGGTACATGACAAACCATCTCCCCGTAATTTCTCAATGGACACAAAAAATCAAGATTTTTAACAATTTCACGATTTTGGGGTCACAGTGACCTTGACATTTGACCTTGACCTACATTTTAATATGTGACACATTGAGTCCCCCTAATGTATCTACTGACACAAAAAAATGTTATTTTTAATAATTTCCTGATTTTTGGGTCACAATGACCTTTGACCTTCGACCTTGACCTATATTTTGATATGCAACTCTTCATTTCCCCCTATTGAATCCACTCACAAAAAAATTAGAAATTTATGATTTCGTGATTTTTCATTCACACTGACCTTTGACCTCTGACCTCGACCTACATTTGGCATGCAACACATCGTTTCCCCCTAGGGCATCCACTCGCCAAAAATTAGAACTGTAGATGAAAAACTATCAATGATCAATGATTTCCTGATTTTTAGGCAACAGTGACCTTTGACATCTGACCTCGACCTGAATTTCGGTACGCGACACATCGTCTCCACCTAATGTATCCATTCACAAAAAATTGCAACTGTGGATAGAAAACATCCAGAGATATAGACCAGACACGAACACTTCACTGATTTCCTGTTTTTCAGGCCAGTGACCTTTGACCTCTGACCGCGACCTTCATTTTTGTACGCGACACATCGTCTCTCCGTAGGGTATCCACTCACCACAAATTGGAACTGTAAATAGAAAACTGTTCCAGATATAGACCGGACACGGGGGACAGACAGACGGACGGATGGACGGACAGACGGACGGAAACCGCCATCACATAATACGTCCGCCTTTTTGGCGGGCGTATAAAAAGAGATTCACTATTTATTGGACAATGACTTCATTGAACCAAGTAATAGTAACTGGAGCTCACCTTGTATCCTCGTTCCAAAGCCAGATGGCAGTTACAGGATGTGTACTGACTACAGAAAGAACGACTGACTACTGACTACGGAACACATTGACCAAAACAGACAGATTCCCTATTCCACGCATTGACGATTGCATTGATAAAGTGGGAAGTGCCAAGTTCGTGTCAAAGTTTGATCTTCTGAAAGAATTTTGGAAAGTTCCACTGACAGATCGTGCGAAGGAGATATCAGCATTCGTCACTCCGGAAGGTCTGTTCCAGTGGGGGCCTGTCCGGGAGCTGAACCCGGGACCTCTCGCAACAGTTATGCCATTTGGAATGAAAACTTCTCCAGCCACGTTCCAGCGTCTCATCAACCGTGTTACTTCCGGTTTGGAAGGATGTGAGACTTACATTGATGACGTCGTTGTCTACAGCGATACATGGGAAGATCATCTACAGAGAATTCGCACACTGTTCAATCGGCTGAGTGACGCCAAGCTGACAGTCAACCTTGGGAAAAGTGAATTCGGACATGCACTTGTGAAATTCTTGGGTCATGTTGTAGGTCAGGGTCAGTGCTATCTCGCTATTTCCAAAACCAACATGTAAGAGACAACTGATGCATTTCTTGGGTATGGCTGGTTACTACAGGAAATTTTGTCCAAATTTTCAGATATTACTGAACCTTTAACTCGGCTCTTAAGAAAGAGGGTAACTTTTGTTTGGACCGATGAATGTGAATCAGCTTTTGAAAACCTGAAATCCATACTTAAAAGCGGACCAGTTCTTTCAGCGCCAGATTCTGATTCACCTTTTAAACTGGCTGCAGATGCTAGTGATGTTGCTGCTGGTGCCGTTTGGTTACAAGAAGGTATAGATGGTGTAGATCACCCAATATGTTATTTTTCACGTAAATTTAACAAACATCCGAGAAATTATTCTACAATTGAGAAAGAATGTTTGGCAATGATATTGGCTTTACAACATTTTGATGTTTATGTTACTTCTTCATCGTTGCCAATTACTGTATTCAGTGATCACAATCCACTTGTTTTCATAAGTAAGATGAAAAACAAAAATCTAAGATTGTTGAGATGGAGTTTGGTGTTACAAGAATACAATATTGAAATCAGACATATTAAGGGCAAGGACAATTTGAGCGCTGATTGTTTGTCTCGCATATAATGCACATATGTTTGTCAACATTTTTGCTGTTGTAATATAGATTTTGTTTTGCAATAATGTTTTGAATTGTCAAGAAAGTTCCAAGTTTGAAACTTTCTTTCTTTTAAGAGGGAGAGTGTCATGGTATTGCAGTATAAAATTAGACACTGTGGACATTTCTAGAATAATAGAGCTACGTATTATGTGAGTTATCCATCTGGAATTTTCTCGAAGCTGTCGTGACCGATTTATCATGATTGCAAATGGCCGAAATACGAAGAGACCCGTATGATGATGGTTATTGGGTCACAGCGCCATCTACACATCTACACAGCGCCATCTGCACATCTATACGCTTGTATACATACTGTTTGTGGGTTAATCATTTTCGAGTTTTGTAGAAGCTGTTGTAATCGTATCTGGGTTAAATCATACGACATGGCTGTACCGGTGGAAGTTTCTTGATTTGATAGAATAATCTCGAATGCCTGATAGAGTATAAATAGCCGGACGTTCAGTGATCGAGGAGAGATTCAAACGGCTTCTATGTGGGTGCATTAGATTGTGCTACTATTACCTTAGCCTGAGATTACTGACCGCTGGATTGTATATTCCTGTTGGATTACTCCTGTGTTTGACCGCTGTGTTATCTACGTAATTGAACTGACGGAAACTGGACAACAGCTGAGCGGTGTGGACTATCAAAATACAGGAACGCGATTTCTGCGCGTCGGCACGGACTGCATAGAGATTTGCACGTTAGTACGGACTGTGAGAGATACACCGGTATAGCATTGAACAGTAAGACTATATTCTCATTTATTTGCTGTATTGACCTAACTTAATTTGTATATGATTTTAGTGTTGTAAATAAATATTTGATTGTTAATCCTCGATTTCACAAAAGATTTCTGTTGCGTTTTTCTATTGTCGTTTAGACGTGACATTAGAATAAATAAAAGATTAGTCAGACTCTAGCAAAAACACAAAATAAAGCAGATGGACGTATGAAAACACAATTGAGAACCTTTAAATTATGACAATGAAGAGGATAGATATCAATATGGTTACTATACGAACGGCAAACAAATTCTATACAAATATTTACAAAATAACCCACTCGTGAAGAGCATGTTAATATTTTATATCAATTGAGAGAAAACTGACAAGCAATCGATATTAAGTTGATGAATGAACAAATAGGTTCCTAGTGATGATATAACGTTGAACAAGAACAACCTTGGTTTTAACTGTAATTTTGAAATTGCTGAAGTGAAGTTATGATGAAACCAATGTAACAACCAGAAGAAAAAAATCTGCACCGGCACAACTCAATAGCCCAATGGTCTCTAATACCATCAGTTTCAGCAATCATGCGCTGCATAAGATGTATTTTGACAACTACGTTAACAAATATGTGATCTAGTAGGTTTGACTGTAGTTCTCTCATATAACAAATACATAGGAAGTTGGGCCAGGTGATCCATTCAAAGCCTGTTCCTTCCCATTCACCAAACGCTATATAGACGATCTTCTCGCTGTGAATAATCGCTATATAAATGACGCAGTGAAGGATATATATCCACCTTCACTGGATTTGAAGGAAACTACAGATGCATCATATTTAGAGCTAAATCTCTATAAAGATGAAGCGGGCCTTCTCTCTCGTCGACTTTATGACAAAAGAGATGATTACAATTTCGACATTGTAAACTATCCCTTTCTGGATAGTGATATTCCAGTGGGACCTGCATATGGCGTATACATTTCTCGCCTAGTAGCATTTGCTAGATCCTATGTTTTATGTGACGATTTTAATCAACGTCACAAAACATTGTTGCAGAAACTTATAAAACATGGTTATTCCACCAAGCGCCCCCACTCAAAGTTTCTCAAATTTGGCGATACACATCGCATGCTGATAGCAAAATACGAGCGTAGCGTGCAAGATCTATGGCGTTAAGTTTCGTAACTTGTGTTTAATTTCGCTTAACCCGGGGCTAGGGGCCATATGAACCCTTGTACTTCAAGATCCTCATGGTGTTCATATGAAAAGTCACAATCAAAGCGTGACTGAGATACATCATTCTCTAGATGACGACTTTACAACGATTATTATGGGTGAAGAATACTGTCACTGAAAACTGTTGACCGCTTCTCTCTTGCAGGAAACTAGTCTATGTTCATGTATACTATGATTGTCCTTTTGAATTTGGTGCTAATACTGTTATATGGAATAGGTCTTTGGATTATGGACGCGGATATTCTTTAATGGACGACGGCTGAATTATGAATGACGGACTAGACGCTTGTAATTTAACAAGGCCTGAATTGATGGGACAATTTTTGCACCGAGGTTCCAGTAGAGCATGACCAAATTCCCAGCTCTATATATAGGGCCTACTCTTCTATGTCGCTCATAATCAAATCAAGTAATTTCTTCTTGGAAATATAGGTCAGTTCATATCTATATTCTCACTTAATTGCGTAAGTTAATTGCTTAATGAACATAAATTGGAGATCTTAGACTTAAAATATAGAATTCGACCTTTAGAAAATAGGTCAAGTTCAGCGATATTCAATAGATTTCAGGTCCATCAACAGTTGCATATGTGGTATAAATTGGGACAATGTAGATAGCCTTCATGAAATATTGCATTACACAGAATCTGACGTGGATAAAACACGTCAGGGCCAGTCATCTTCAGTACACCTCTGGACCATCGTCGAATGTATACATATTATTAATTTGAAAGCCTAGCTATATTTCTTCATGTTATATCATAATAAACAGTATATGACCGTGAAAAAAAAATAGGTCAAGGTCAGTCAACTAGGCTGGGCTTCTAGTCAATCACCAATTGCATATGTAATATAAATTCGGAGATCCAAACTTTAATCCTTCAAAAAAATATTGCAAATACGAAAATTTGACCTTGATAAATAGGTCAAGTTAAATACGCTTCTGACCCTTCACCAGTTGCATCTGTGGTATGAATTTACAATGCCTGGTTATAATCCTTCTTAAGATATTGTGTCCACAAGTAGGAGGGACAGACAGACAGATGACACGGACGACAACAATACCCTTTGGGCAACTTGTGCCCGAGGGGTAAAAAACATACACTAGTCTGACTACACCCAAGATCACGTCAATATGATACCCAGCTCGGCCCATTTGAATGGCTCATGTATATCCCACAAATCATTTGCTTACACTTCGCCATCCATAAGATGGCTTGCGAATTGTGTGTCTCCATTATTGCGGAGCGATATCCGGTACTTTACCGGATTCTGTTCGGCCTTCATCCGGCGGAGAACAGACTCGAGAAAACATGATAAATTACAGGTTTCCATACGACTTCTGAAACAGATATTGCCTGGGCTTACAAAATATATAGGTATGTATAACTTTCATATCATCCAAGAGGTGTGGTGGATCTGAAATTTTGAACAAGTAGTTCATCACCATTTGCGTACACTTCGCCATCCATAAGTCTTACCGCGTATAGATGACCGAAATGGTTACAGGTTGGTTCATCACATGACTCGAAAATGGCAAGTTACGTTGGGGTTACGTAGACTAGTACCCATCCACTGCGCATGACCCGCTATCGCTAAGCTTGTCAATCGGCCCGACGTTATTTGACGACGGCGGCCAGTCTAGGGGTTACGTCGGTAGACTTTAGCTGATTGGCTGACGAAGTCACGTGGTATTGGTTTCTGGAAATTTCCTCTTGCAGTTGCCGAAAGTAGGCTGAAAATGGATACACACGATCCCAGGGTCAGTCTTACCGCGTATAGATGACCGAGATGGTTACAGGTTGCCCCACAAATGTCCACCCTAGGACATGCGCACCGTGAAAATTAACCAACGGCCAACTATAGTCATACTCTACAGTGTCAGCCAAATAGATTAAATACCCACACTCCATACTTTGCTCCACCAAAAAGTTGACCGCAACTACCTCAAAACTCCCACCCAAAGTACCATTTTCTGACTACATATACATAGAATGACATCATTTCTGGTGAAACACTTGGACTTGGGAGCACTTAAACATGATACCCTGCACGGCCCATTTGGACCATGGATAGCTCACCTATCGCCAAAAACATCCATGCCAGGCCTGCCCGATGACGAAAGTCAACCAACAGCGCCCCCAACACCTGCCATCGTACTTTACAGCGTTAGCCAAGTCGATTAAATACCCACACTCCATACTTTGCTCCAAAAATGTTTTTACCACAACTACTTGCCATCATATTCTACAGCATGAGGCAGAACGATGAAATACCCACACCCTATACTTTGCTCCACAAGATAATTTCCATGAGTTCACGTGAAGTCTTTCCAGATTTTGTCTAGTCCAGGTTAAACTGCATGGAAGAGATCAATCTGAAAGACCGTCAACCCGATGGGTTTTACACTTTCTCTACTACTCGATTATCCCTAGCAGTGTAATAGAAAAAGAATGAACAGAAATCCAGAAAAACTGATTATCCCTCTTTATTTTTGTTATAAGTATAATTATCTACAGTGATATATAATATAATTATTTACATGGGTGATATTTGCACGAGTATATACACAAAAAGAGAATAACAATTAACATACATTTACAAAGGACATATAAATCAAGAACATCACTCCCCACCCTCCCCATTTTTTTAGACCTAATTTGAGAATTTTTATCACTTATACAACAGAGGCTGAATAATAATTTCGTTCAAAATTGGCATGCTCGTTTGAAGTTGTCTAGCAGAGCCAGGTTTTACATACATATAAGCACTTTACGATTTTTTTCAGCCATAATTAGACAGTGGTAATCAAAGCTATCAGAACTAGATTTCGTACATCATCCCACCGATTAGAAATTGAGATGGGTAGATGGAAAAGGCCTATATCAAAACTCCACTAGAAGAGAGGAAATGCTCTGCATGTTATGTGTTAGAGGACGAATTGCACTTTATTTTAATCTGCCCTTTTTAGGACATGCACCATGAGCAGTATATAAATGAGTATTACTGAAGGTACCTAAATTTTGAAAAATTGATTTGTTTTAATTTCTTCTGATTTGGCGACTGTTATTCAAAAATGTGTCATAGTTTATTACAAAGTCTTTCAAAGTGAGAAATGTACGTCTTTATGGGCCATAATTTAACGAATTGCTCCCAAACATTAATCCCTCTTCCATGTTTTTATACTGATTCATATTTTGCAGATATGTAAATTGGTCACATATATATATATTATGTATTTTTGCTTCCGATTGTCTGTGACTGCCACCTCGTCATCTGTATATCATTTTCTTGTATGGTTTCGCTCATGGGCTAGTCGACCTTTTGCAATAAAGATTATCTATATGATCATTTGTTGGAATATGTTGGAATATAGCCCTGGGAATGAAACTGACATTGGAACTTAGAAAACTGTTCGTAGCAGACAAATTGTAATTATTAGAATAAATAAGGGATTAAGCAGACTCGCTAGTAAAAAAATAAAGTAAAGCATATGGAAGTATGTATAGGAGAGAACCTTTGAAATTATGACAATGACGAGGATAGACATCAATACTGTTACCAATGAGAACGGCAAACAAATTCTGTACAAATATTTACAAAATAATCCAGAAGTGCAGAATGCATTAATATTTTATGAAGTGAGAGAAAACTGACAAGCAATTGATATTAAATTGATAAATGGACAAAACGGTTTCTATTGATGACAATCCAGGTAAACCAAGACGGTCAATCAGGGGAATATCATCTAGACATAACGCTATGAAAAATTCATGCTAAATGTTCGACGCTATTCTATGAGGTCAAATAATAAACCAATTACAAGAATTTCTGCCTTTTAACTTTGACAGCGAATGACGTTTAGTTCACGGATACCTTTACACGGTACCATGTTTTGGTATTTTCTACCGCCTAACAAAGCCAGATCTTTCGGCAGAAGTGAACCCTTTGATGTTCACGCACACCGTCTGGAAATGATGCCATATTTGGCTACTGTTTCCCGATAATGTTTACTATATTAGTCCACGTGCTACAGTGTGTGATTACTGTGGGCCTGATTTGGTTTAAACAGTATTGTGTGATTACTGTGGGCCCGATTTGGTTTAAACTGTTTTATTTCCATGAAAAAGATATAAATGGAAAGGGGGATTGGGTAACAGGCAGAGCCTATATCAAACTCTCTCAAAGATGTCAGATGTAATATTCTGTGATATTATATCTGAGTTTACTGAGATTGTATTGAGGATAGTGTGTTGCATAATAACGTCCTTGGTTTTAATTGAATTTGTGAAATTGCTGGATTTATGATTAAACCAAAAGTAGGGTAATTCCTCTAATGATTCAATCCACCCTATCAAAATTCAATCACCCCAAATTTTGGGGACAAAATTCAATCGGCTGTTCTTATCTAATAAATTTGATCACTCTCTAAAATCATTGAAATAACAAAGAAATAATGGGTTATCTGCATGATTTTGGACCATTTTGTCAACTTCTTGTTCTAATAAATTTAATCACCCCCATATTTTTATGTGGGAAATTTAACTTTCAGCGAATAAATTATTAGAGGGATTACCATAACAATCCGAAACAGATGATCGTTTTCGAATTTAATTGAAGAGACGAATTATTTAAAAGAGATTACACTTAGCTTGATATCAACTGCTTGATAAGATGAACTCTCCCAAATGAAAAGATATTCAGAAGACGAATATATACACAGAGAATGGATAGGATGATCCTGTCTCACATTACCCCATCTTCCCACATCAAGTTAAACACTACATAGACTTTCAATACAACCAGTCTGCTTCCTCCTATTTTTGTGCTATATAGTGCTGGCGGTTGGGTGCCTTAATCTGGTAGTTGCTGATTCAAATTCTGCATGAGACTCGAACATTTTAAGCGCTAGAATCCGAGCTATACTAAGATAGTGTAATCCCAAAATACAGAAAATACTCTTATACAATCACTTTCTAAATGACAAAAAAAATCTCCTGTATTCAGCTGTTGGGAGCTATGTCATCTTGGTCATCAGAGGGGTACTAAATGTTCGCTTTCAAGACTACAGTTCCAATTCCTGCTATTCCTTTGAGAGGCCGGTTGGTCGAGAGGTTTAGATCGCTGACAAATTATTTGAAATAGTGCTGACGGTTGAGTGCTTAATCTGGAGATCACTGGTTCGAAACCCGAATGGCCAATTTCAGCACTAGAATCTGTGCAAAACTAAGATAGTGTATACTCAATATATACAGTGTTGTTCCCTAATTTGGATTGACCTAGTAATGTAGCGAGGCAAATTCTTCACACAGTAAAGCATGTTATGTCATGGATAGCCAATCAAAATCACAGCTGAACGACACCGAGGTTTTCTTTCAACTCCAAATATGGCAAGTAATGGTTGGTGGTTATACTGTTTTTCAAATCAGAATTCTCTGAATAGTCAATAAAACTATTATGAATTTTAAAGATTCCATACAGAGACATTTCTGTTGGGGTCACCGAATATGGTTAAACTCGCTTTCAATACTTGTTAGTCATATGATGACACAGTCATGGTTAAATTCTCTTTCAATAATTGTTTAGTCATATCATGATGACACAGTCATATTATCATGACACTGTGCCAAACAGGGAGGAGGGAGGGAATTTGGCTTAATGTCACACTCAAGTTTGTTTCACTCATATGGTGACAGTCAGTTTGGTTGGTGGAGGAAGCCGGAGTACCCGGAGAGAACCACCGCCCTTCGGCAAGTAACTGACAAACTTTCACACATGGACCAACTGGGCTCGAACCCGTGCCGGTTCAGCGGTGTGAGGCTATAGCGGTGACCAACGAAGCGCCTTAGACCACTCGGCCACCGAGGGCCCCCTGTGCCAAACAGTCCTTGATCTATCCTCTTACTGCTGAGCATTAAGCGAGGAAGATACATGTTCTATTTTTTAAAGTTTTTGGTATGACTCAGCCCAGAATCGAACCTGGGAATAGCCGCTTATGAGGCGAGCGCTCTACCACAAGGCCACCACAGTGTGGTACCAAATATGGATTGCAAAACATTCATAGACCTAGCATCACCCATCTGTATTCTGAAGAGAATGTGTCTCACAACTGGTCAAGGTGAGTAAGTCTACTGTTCAACTTGGTGTGTGAAGATGAACAAAACTGTGAAATTTTATAAGGTGCAATTTTGAGTGATGTCAGAGCCGTTCTGGCATCAAGCAGTATCACAGATCATATTTCACTCGCCACAAGTTATTAAACATGTTTACGAAATGTGTCACAGATCAGGTGCATTTTCTACAGCATATTCTTCTGTCCTCTAGTTAATTCAAGTTTTATATAACCTTCAGATGTATGAATGAATGTTCACGTTTCTCCCCAATATGAACATGTGTTTGCTTTAAAACAGACCCTCATTAACACAGAAATATAAAATATAAATATACCCGTCACTATAGAAGTGGATCTACACACGTTCCTCCCCAATGTAAACATTTTTTTGTAAAACTCATTAAAATTATGCGAAGAAGAACAGACCCTCATTAAAATGGATGTGAATGTCTTCTTGTGAATTTCACAACACACAATAATCCTACAAGGGATATTGTGTTAACAAGCAAGATGGGTGAGTGAATATGATATAACGTCGCTTTCAACACTATTTCAGTCGAGATGGATGGACAATGCAGACAATATTCTTTGGCTAAAATTCGTTGAGGGAATAAATAGGCTGTTTCTTCAGCATAACAATCCACCTCTTTGAATTGAACTTGTAGCATAATACAATTTTCAATGATTTACAGATTCTGGTCACCATGACCTGACCTTTGACCTCAAAATGAATAGGATTCCTCTGTCACATGTGTAAGGTATACCTAACGTTTGGTGCATGATGATACCAATTCATGACATAGAACTGTAGAGATGTCGCACAGCTTACAAAACTTAACAGATGGACAGAGAGATGGACAATACGCTACCAGTATCACATTACACGACCTCGTCTCACAATGGGCATATATAAAAACCAAGAGATGAGGGATACTTTCAGGATAATTAATAATTGATATAACACAATAATGGCATCTCACATAGATGGACAGCTGGTAGATTATATCTTTCTCATAAATGATTTTCTCTTTAACTACCACTGAATCTTCATTTTTTTTTAAAGTAGAACCACAATCATCCTTCTTTCCATCTCAAAAAGTCAGTGAGTGAGTGAGTGAATATGATTTAATGTTGCTTTGAACACTATTTCAGTCAGAAATAGTTTCTCACTGCACCATGTCCACAACTCTGATTTGTTGAAATCTAATCAACTTTAACCAAATTTTACATTAACCAATCAAGAAGCTTCCTGCTTCAAGAAAGTCTAATGATGCTGTTTCTGGAAATTGTTTTCTTGGTGAAACCTTTCCAATTCGGTGTATTCACAATTCTGTTGAAATGTCAAATCTCTTGTAGAAAAAATCACAATGAGATTCCTTGATGGTTTTAGTCAAACGCTGGGTGCACCGAGGTGAAATTTACTGTGCTGATAATTCTGAAATTAGAAAATGAAACAATTATCATTTGATGTTTAAGAACATGTACATACATGTATATTTTGAAAGGAGAAACAAACTGCATTGCCCACCTTGTATGACATTTATCTTCCAATACTACCTACCACTACAGAAAAAGTTATATTTATCATATATTTAATATATCTGTAAATGTTTGCGAATACCACCCAAATGTATTGTAAGCATATGATGTATGCATGGTAAATGCATTTGACGACATTTGCCATATATAAACCATACATTTACAAATATACTAAATGCATAGTAAATATCACTTTTTAACATAGTGTACTAGGTTAACATTCCACCATGCTGTTAAGTTAGTACAAATAGTTAGTTGTTAGTCCACCACACCTTCACCATGCAAGAAGCAGAAAGAAAAGGAAAAAAGCAAAGAAGAAAAGAAACAAAAACAAGAAGAAAACAACAACCATGCAAAGCTTGGAGAATCCCTCAGCCTTGGAGTTATTTAATTATAGGACCCTGGCTGATGATGGGGGGGGTTGGCTTAATGTCACACTCAAGGGCTGGATTTGGCTTAATGTCACATTCAAGGCTGTTTCACTCATATGGTGACAGTCAGTTTGGTTGGTGGAGGAAGCCGGAGTACCGGGAGACAACCATCGCCCGTTGGCAAGTAAAGTTGACAAACTTTCACACATGGACCAGCTGGGTTCAAACCCGTGCTGATTCAGCGGTGTGAGGCTAGCGGTCACCAGCGAAGGGCCTTAACCCACCCAGCCACCGAGGGCCCTCTCCTGGCTGAGGAGCATGCAGTTGATGACAACAAGCAATCGATGGCAAACTGACAGTTCAACCTAGTGACCCAGGAAATATACGCCAATCAAACAAGATTTTTGTATGGGTTTCTGTTCTGTGAGCATGGTGATATATGCCTGTGTGAAGTCAGTTTAGTGCTGCTGTATGTTCTTTAGATATGGTGTTTAATGACAAAACAGATGAGGTGGACATATTGTATGTCCATGTGTGTGTCCAGTGTAACTTTCTTGCGCTATGGTAGTTACAAAACAATTGGTGACAAGAGGAACAACTTTGACCCAGCGACACCAAGAACAAAGGTCAATCTCACTTTGTGATAGACTTCTGCTATATGAACATATCCAGGTGTTATACAACTTCGGTGCTCCCAGGCAAAGTTATTCTTCGGATAATTAAATGTTTACAAATTTGACCTGGTGACCCCCAAAAATTGGGTCAATCTCACTGATTTTCTATAAGCTTCTGTTTCATGACCACATGCAGGTGTGATGTAACTTTGGAACCGTAACATACTCATTCTTGAGATATGATGGTAATGAGAACCCAGATATGCATGATGAGCAGAAGTATGCAAATTTATGCAGACTAGTCTATACCCCAAAAATAATTTTGCCTGTAGTCTGTTACCAGGCCTGTTATAGGTCAATCTCACTAATATTCGAAAAGCATTTGTGAATTAAGTTCAGTGTTCCTAGTCACAGCCATTCTTGGGATATGGTGGTAAAAAGTAATTTTTTGATAAATTGACAGTTTGACCTGGTAATTTGATAAAATCGGAGAAATCAAGTAGCCTAGGCCTAATTGAATAAAGCGATAAACAAATTAGAGGCTATTAACTGAGAGTGATGAAACCTTTAGTGATTGTGCGACACATGTGTGAATGGTCAGCTAAAGTGTGAACATTTTGGAACTCTTAAGATTTTGAAGGGTAAAATTTCATCTAAGCACACATATACATGTACTCAAGAAAATGATCTCATTTTGGAAAAGAATCAATATACAGTCAACCCTCTTTATAACGACCTCATCTGTCCCAAATAAATTTGTCATTATAATGACTTTGCTGTTATAACGAACAGAGAATGAGCGTATTTAGGGGCATGTATCTGGCAATATTGATGTTATAATGAAGTTTCTGTTGCAACGCATGTCATTATAGCGAGGGTTCACTCTAGTACTTAAGCAATGTTTAATAATTTGTTTTTGTTAATTTGCCTTAACGGGGAATATAGCAGAGGCTGATCACTATTGGTAGGAGGAACAGGCTTTGATATGAGCAGGATATGATTGAGATGTAGGTACTACCCTTATTAGGAGATGCCATTATCATCATTATTATGCAGCAAAGCATGGAAACGAGAAATGTTCACCTGGAAAGTAGCATCTAAGGATACAGCACCATTACCAAGAATATCAAAGCTGAATGTTTTGAATAAGGACAATTGATGATGAAACAGCGAACTGGGCTAGAATGAACAAACGCAGCGACCATGTGACGTTCATGTGAATACAGACCTGTACTCCCCATATTATAACCTACATTCGGCTTATTAAATATTACTTTTAGAATTGAACACACATGCTATAAATGGAGGACATAAAGCTTTAAATCTACATTGACATAACTTGTTTACATTTGCAAAATGAATTGAAGATTTAAAAAAATGAAAGTCTAACCTGAAATGAGTCTTTCTTTGCACCAATGGATGGGATGTTATAGTTTACCCACACGAGTACTATTTTTAATCAGTTTATCCACATGCAATATGGTGTTGTTCCCACGGTTTGACGCCATGGCTTGCCTCATCACGTTCTCTACTGGATTAGCAACAACGGGATTTGCGATTGCAGGATTTCCACCCTGGTCTTGAACTGCGAGATTATCTGATGAATTTTGGGCAGCAATGGCGATATCTGCAAAAGCGATGGACAGTTGAAATTGCGTGTTCTGCTAATTTTTCTTTTGATGAAAAAAATGCAATTTTCACTGGCATCCTATTGATCTGTTATTCAAAAATGTTTATCAGGTCTTTTACTTTGAAAAATTATTTCAAAGAACTAACAAAATGACCTCTTGATATCTATGTATACCATCAACAAACTGAAGTCTTTGTTAGAGTCTTCTTTAGTATATTTCTTTTCCATTCACTACAGGTGTAATGTTAGTAGGGTTTACCGTTAGTACAGTTAGTAAATTCTAGATCTAGTTCTAAGCGTATAGAAGCACAGGAATTAGTATAATGCAGGAGACCATTAAAGGTGAAATGTAAAGGTTGATATGATTCAGGTTTTTTTTCTCAATATGTAGTAAAGGTTAAATAATGACAGAAATATTCACAACTTCGGCTTAACAAGCAAATCATTTTAATCACGTCAGACCAGCAGACCGAAGACTGAAATTTACAAGTATTGACATCACAATCTGGCCTCAAACAAGGGCAGATACACGATGCAGAATATATTTCTGAAATTGGTCGGGCTTGAGATATCAACTAAGGAGCACTTTTCTAAAGCTACTAGGAGATCAAATATCTCAAATACAACCAAAGAATGTAGATAAGTAATTCATTAAGAATAGAGAAAGGAAAATGAGAAAACCTTTTCATTTCACCTTAAGGATGTCCGCTGGTGGTAAATCAAAGTAATTAACTTTTTGAATAATGTGTGTTGTTGCATTCATAATTGTGTAATATGAGAAAAAACAAAGAAAAAAATATATGTTGGTGTGCATTTTTTAGCTGTAGGCAAGGTTAAGTGGACTGACCCATGCTCAATTTGATAACCCAGAAAGCATAGGGAATAGCCTTAGTTTTGAAGCATATTCATGAAAAATTCATATAAATAATATTTAACTTTTTCTTATATTCTTACTATTTGCAGATAATCACAATGCCTATCAAAATTTAGCAAATTGGATGGATGTTGGTGAGCAAAATTCTCGGCTAGAAGGCTTTTAAAGGAAATCCCCATCTCTTAACCTGGGGAAGGGAGATCACCCAATAGAAAAACAGGCAAAATGGCTGCCAAAGTCAAAAACCACCAGCGGACATCCTTAATTACATGGATAAGGACCCTGTTGATAGACCCTAATTTCATGATTCAAGTTTCCACCTCAATCTACAGAATCATTTGAAGAGTGTGAACTCAAGACCGTATGTGACACAATACTTTACTCAAACTGTACGTGACAATACTTTACCCAGACTATATGTGACAATACTTTATTAAGACTCTATGTCTCACAATATTTTACTCAGATTGTATGTGACTATATTTTACTCAAAATATATGTGATGCAATACTTGATTCAGACTGTATGTGATGCTACTTCACTCAGACTATGTGGCACATTACTTTACTGACTATGTGACACAATTTTACTGAAAATGTATGACACAATACTTACTCAGACTATGTGAAACAATACTTTACTCAGACTGTGTGACAATTCTTTACTCAAAATATGTGACACAATAATTTTACTCAGACTGTATGTGACAATACTTTACTCAGACTGTATGTGACATCAAAATATATGAGACAATACTTTACACAATACTGACAATGGTTGTTCATGCTCTGTTAGCACTTTGAGAACTTTTACAATCATTTAAATTTGGCGTAAGTGTACACAAGAAGGAAGAGCTCGACATTTTCTTGAAATATCAGGCATTCAGGGAAACAAACCTTTGGCAGTCAGTATCTAAAGGCTCAGATGCCCAGATGATGAAAATTATTCTAAAATACAACTGCCTATCACTAGATTGTTCAGCTTCAACGCTTGTGATAGTCTGTTCATCTCCAAAAAACTTGCCATTTTATACTGAAACCATCATTCATGGTGAATATAATTGTTATTTTTTGAGTGAACTGGATTTTCTGGCAGCATCCGATTTCTCAGGGAAAGTCTACTGGAAAACACCCAGAGATAATCTAATGTCTAGCTAGAGCAAGCACTATTAAAGCATGGTTCTGGGGCATGAATTATTGAAATAAATAAACTAAAAAATAATGCCAAGATGGAACTGCCTTCTGACCATTGTTTTTTATCATGCATCTGCATCTACATGTAGAAAATATTTTATTGTGATTTTACTTACTGCCATCGCCATTCCCGACAGCATTTTTCAGATTTTCCATGCCATCCACGGCTCTATCCTGGATATGATGGGATATATCAGGCTGTACAGGTTGGATTTTGTTCATCTCTTGAAAGACTTCAGATATTTCTGGGGAAAAAGAAAAAAAATTCTCTTTGTTAAGTACAGTTAAAGTATACCCTGTTATATGGATGCACACTTTAGGAAAAGATGCAAGGTGATTTAACCTGGCAATTCAGAATATCCACTTCCTTATCCAAATATTATTTTTAATATAGAACTCTATAGATTTTGATGACTGGATTCCATGTAAGTATGGTAAACCCTCTAATAATTCAATCACCCTATCAAAATTTCATCACCCCCAATTTTGTGGACAAAATTCAATCAACTCATCTGACAAATTTGATCAACCTCTCAAATCATGAAAATAAGAGAGAAATAATGGATTATCTGCATCAGTTCCTGTTCTAATAAATTTGATCACCCCCTGGTTTTAGGGCATAAAATTTCACTTCCTGCGATTGAATTATTAGAGGATATACCGAGTGTCATGAATTATTTAAAGCCTGGTCTGCGATACAAAAAAAAATAGTGCAATCTTGAATAATAGAATACCCCACAGCTATCCTGACAAAGTTTCATGACATCCGGACTAAAACTGTGGCTTTACCCACCTACACGTTTAAAGAGAGGTCATGTACATGTTTGTTGTCATTTATTTTTTCGCTGTTTACCTAGGATTCATTAAAGAATTTTTTCAATAGTTTGGAATGAAATTGCATGAATTGAGCTTAGATACTGTGCAAGCTTTTCAAATGCGTATATACAGACTCACCTTCCACAATTTGGTGGTATGCGAAATGTAAGTAAAGTAGAAAGAGGAGGTGTAATGCAGCTAGAACCCCACAAACTATCATCCGCTGAGTTGGACCATGTGTTCGGGATATCACAAGGGATGCCTGCAAATAAAATTGTACGGGTTGCTAAATTCGGCCCGAGTTTCTGCAGATATGAGATTGTCCAATTCTTTGTTCTGGTTTTCGAATAAATGGTTATCATACTATTTCACTTGAAAATATTCAGGAGAATTTCTTTCCAAGAAATCGAGAATATATGTTTTCTGTATTATGGATATGGCAGATAAAAACAAAGTGTCACAACCACAACAACAGCAAGGACACATTCGGGTAAAATAAACCGAGTTTTGAGAACAGTTGAGCTCTGTTAAACAATAGAGGTACCGGTATACATTTACATATAATCGGAAACTGTGAACTAGATCCCCTGGCTCAGAGCCTGTCGGACCTAATGACAGGGATTATTCCAGTTGGGTTTATTCACGACTTTAAGGTTTATTCACGACTTTGGCGTCAAGGTTTCGCCTCTGGCTAAATGACAAACCTTGATGTTGTGAAGATGACTTTCACCTCAATTGCCGTTTCTCAAAACTTGAGAAATCAGTAGATATTATTTAAACATAACCCCTGGCAAACAGTCCACAAATCGCTTCGAAGGCGAAGAAACTGGTGAATTATTAGGTTTGACTTACCATACGTAACGTAGACAACCCGCCGACAATGGCCCATAACAGGTAGAAGAATAGATGATCATGAGATGTGTGAATGACTGTACCCATGAACAATACAACACAGTGACCAAACAGTGCATAACCCTGCAAAATACAACATGCATATTATATTAAGGACAATGGCACATTTTAGCGAGGTATGCCCCGCAGTTGGAGTGCCAAAAATGAAAGAAAATTTTAGTTAACATAAATAATATCTTCTTGTTTACTCAGTGTAATTGTGGGGCACTGTATCCTTGGGATTGCACAGCAGCATATTTGAGGTGAAAACCACTATAACTTGATTTGGATTGCAATTAATTTATCATTAATGATCATTAATACTATTTCTGGTCATGTCAATTTTTTATGAGTACTCCATTGCAATGAAATACAGTAAGAGTACTAAAATTTTATTAACTGATTTCAGTGGCCATTAACTGAAATGGAAGCTGGTTTGCGACACTCTTTAATGACCATGAATATTTTAATTCCAAATATTAATGCCATCAATCTTGCTCGGCTCTCTCATTTATGCAAATTAATGGCCATCAGATTTTTCATGGCCATGAATACATGAGGCTATTAATTGATTGTGTGAAGTAATGGCCATGAATGTGATCATTAATGGTCATTTAATGCCAGCTAAAGTAGCCTCAAGATTTTTGATTGATGGTGATGCAAAACATTAATGGCCAGACCATGAGCACCTGGCATATTAACAGAACATAGACACCACATATCGTACATATGGATATGGACACGCTATAATTTTATCGAAGCAGCGTCAACATCAAGCATGCCAAGGGACAAATGTGATGCGTGTTTTCTGGATGGGCCCTCATTTAATGATTTCTCCATTCTCTTGTATATTGACTCTTGAGGTTTGTTTTTCTATTTTTGATCATTCCAATTCATCTTTCACCATCCATTCAATTAATATATGGCAAAACAAAAATAGAAGACTTCGAGGAAGTTTGTACAAATATGTATTCACCTTTCTCAAGCATTATGCATTAAAAAAAATATTGCACTTGCATGAAAGACCAGGCAGAAACCATAAAATCATTATAAAATAATATCAACCCTCCCTATTTTTCATATCGCTTGTACACTGCCAAAAATACCCTACTTATTTGAGATAATGCCCTAAAATTTTCTTGAAATAAGATAATTTTACTCAAAGTAAGTTAAATTTTAAGATTTTTTTTCTTGTTCAAGTAAATTTTGGAGTGTGGTAAGTATATTTTACTTGAACAAGAAAAAAAATCTTAAAATTTAATTTATTTTGAGTAAAATTATCTTATTTCAAGAAAATTTTAAGGCATTATCTTAAATAAGTAGGGTATTTTTGGCAGTGTAAGATCCTAATAGACTTAAAACTGTAAAAAATTGCATGTGGCCTCTATGGCTGTAGATTAATCCACTTTTCATTGGAGAGAAAATATCCATCCCCTTCAAGCAGTCTGTGAAGGTTTTATCTCAATCACGTTCATCAGGACCAATAAAATCTTATAGTGACATGCAAATATGGGAGAAGTATGCGATATTTATACATCTGGATTGGAAACCAGGGAGAAAACATTTTAGGAGGTGGGGGAATTTGGTTCAATGTCAGGCCTCGAAATTTCGAAAATTTGCGTAACCCAAAAATAGTTCTGGACCACGATGTTCACGTAACCTATTGTTCGGTTACGTAGGACTAGGTTGCGTAACCCATTGGTTACGTAAACAGGTTAGCCAAATTTTTCTTCTGAAAATGAAGAAAATGTGTATTACGGTAATTCCCCTAATAATTCGATCACCGGAAGTGATATTTGAGGTGATAAAAAATAGGGGTGATCGATTTATTGCAAATCATTGAAAGTGACAAATCCCGGAAAATGCGAGTGATCGAATTGTAAGTTTTAGTAATTTGTGTGATGTTGTTGTTGTTGTCGTAACCCGCTGTTGCTTCCAAACGCGGCCGGGCTCCAAACGATAAATTATAATAAATATTATTATGACAGCTGGATAATTGTCCTTTGATTGACCTGCCCCCACGATTTTTCGGAAACTTATGATCGGATATTTAAAACAACACTTTTATAATAAATCGTCAGTTCATGAGTTACACTGGCCCGTTACACTATACTCGCGCATGTTGCCAGACTGCCTGCTCATGCTAGGCCTACGTGCGTCTCTAGATTTAGGTCATCTCGGTCATGAATGGAAACGTGTTTAAGTAAAATGTGATAATAGTTTGGATGAACGGGACAAATGTAATGCTTTGTTTCATTTCAGCAACAATGTGATACAGGGAAATGAAATAAACACAAAAAAAAAAAACGACGTGAACACCATTCAGAATATTAGGGACCTCCAATTTGTATACAAGAGTTTAGACTGGGCCATTATCAACAAAATTCATCACAGCTTTGAAATGAGACAAGCCAGCCTGTCAATTAAGGGTTGTACAATCAAACCTGGCCCCACACTCTGCCTTGTTGGCATATTGTAAACAATCTGGGCTAACACCAGCTCTGGGTAATTTGAATAATAATGATTCTCTATGGCCTGGCTGCAGATTCGTGTAGTCTTAAATGTCACGGTCTCAATCCCAGATCAAAGAACTTCTTTTTCTCACTTGGCTAGAACTCTCAACTTGAATAACAATATAGTTTTGGCCTTGTGCCAGACAACACAAAACTGGACACTTCCAAGTCAGAATAATAGGGATGTCAGCTTCATCTCCGTAGTAATATTGTCAGCCGCCTCAGAAAATCACTGGTAATTCAGACCCTATTTACAATATTAATGGGGAAGTAGCTCATCTGGAGTGAAGAAGGGGTTTATCTCTCTGCTTGGCTTCACCAACTGCATGGGAAATTGCCAGCAAAAAGGGGTTCAAATGGGAACTTCTGAAAAGTCAAAGTCGCTGATAACCTGGCTCATTCTCACAATCTAGTAAAGTCATTTTATGGCACAACTTTGTAATTAAACATCAATATTTTCATTCAAAACTGATAAAATAAACTGTGTATATAATCGTCGAGTCTAAAAGTACAGATGTACAAAGCCCAGCGGGGCAAAGATCACCACTTTGGTATATCGTGAACTTAGTAAATGGAGTTTATCATGGAAGGTGTAAATCATATCGCATGAACATCCTCGGTTCAGTACCTTGTGATTCTAAGGTAGACTGAGGCAGAATAATCAGATATGTTGTTTAATCCACGGATTAAATCCAAACAAAGCCGGGCAAACAACAATGACCTTTTGTGGAATGAATCAGCAAGTGACCAGTTTTCAATACCGGTATTTGTGAAACCTAATCGGCATACAAGCGAGCTGCTTTAAATTATATTTATGGAAGGTGTGATTCACTACAATGCAGCTAATTGGAGTTATCAAACGCGATCTCTGTTTGACCAACTTCAGCAGGAGGCAGAAGTACACATGTACAATCGTCTTATTTTATCATGAAACCCACTTAATCATTTTTGGTCCTGTTGATTAATAAGTCCTCTTTCTAGGTCTGAAGTTGATTCGCCCGCCATACGTCTTGGTAATGATGCTGTATATGTTTCTATCATGTCTCTCACTGTATTTTACAAATGTGTCAATGATACTCGTCAACGGTACGCACATTTGGCGGGTGATCGAATTATTACAAACGGGATCTTCTGAAAATCGGAGGTGATTGAATTATTACAACTTCCGATCGTATTTTTCTGCAAAAATCGGGGGTGATCGAATACCGATAGGGTGATCGATTTATTAGAGGAATTACCGTATATATAATTACAATAAAATGCAAAATTGTTTTGAAAAGTTTTACTTTCTTCAGATTTCAGATTTTATTTTTTTCAACACCGTCCCTTTAATGCCACGGCTGGGTGCTTCTTGCTGAATTTCTGACAAATAAGTTGCACATATGTTACATCGTAGTTTGAGAATATTGCCGTCAGCTGCTGTTTCAAGAACTCTAGTCATCGTGAAATGACCACTTCTGAAATGTTTTTATGTTCAGCCAATTTTCGCTTTTGAGCTGTTTTGCATATCGAATCTGCGGTTTTGCGCGTCATCAAAATGTCAGTTTTTTTTAGTTTCGCACCTCCGTGGGGGTTTTTTCTGACACAAAATCACACGTTTATGATACTAATTCCATAATAAAAACGTATATAAACTCCGAAGCATGATTCGAAGATACATTAGAGGAGAAATTAGACAGGTAAGGCAACGATTGCCGACTGTCACTGGGTCGGTCGCCCTGACATTTTCAATGGCACTCGTCATACCGTAGCGCAAGTCGATTTTTTACGTAACCGATTATTCGTTCTGCAGAATTTACAACCACGTAACCGACACGTAACCGATCATTTCGGTTATGCAAATTTCGAGGGCTGCACACTCAATGTACAGTCAGTTAGAAAGGTGCAGGAAGCCAGAGTATCTGGAGAGAACCACCTGGTACTCCGGCTTCCTCCAACTTTCTAACTGGCTGTCATTTAAGGAGGTTTCACAGGCCTCGAATATGGGAAATTTGACGAAAATCTAAAGGAAAGGACTCTTTTTCAGAATAGCAGGATGCCAATATAAAGCAAAATAACCCGGATTTCACCAAGTCAGTTTGCCAGCATTCCTTCATTGCATAATTGCTTTGAAATTTGGAGCACACATTATCCAATTCAAAAACCCTTTCACAACAGTTGTCTTTAAACTTAACATATATTTTTTTCTGTTCTTTTTCATTCAAATAATAAATTTGCGCAGAAAACATAAAAATGAATTCGTTTGGATCCATTTATTATTGACGAATGCCTCAAGCGTGTTTCTGCATGCACTTACCACCATAGACAGAATTTGGACGAAGGCCAGACGTGTATTACAGACATAACACAGGAACCAGATGAAGGCGGAGGCGCCAAACCAGTAGGTGAAACACACACCAAATGCTGTTCCCATTAACGTCCCTTCTTCCTGTGGAAACAAAAGGAGATAAACACATACTGCAGATATGTACCCTGCAAACAGTTGAATAAAAAAGTTTTGTGCTTAGCCACTGCAAGTTTGATCAGCTTTGTTGACTTTTAAATGCAGACATAATCCTGCCATTCCGAGACACGCCGCTTGCCTGTCTCGCTGAATGTGATTGGTTATTATCCTAGGGTCAGAGTTCACCGGGTATCACGCTTCATGGCGATTGGACAGAATGAAGAGTAGTTAAGAGGGCTTGGTGTCGCAAGAGCCAGACAGTCAAAATCTGTGCGATACACTTCTTCCAGGAACATTATCTATTGTTTGCAGAGCGTATATTTAGCTAGGGCATGCAGCATAAGAATTATGATCTGTAACATAAGGTAGCAGATATGTAAAGTTTTTTTACAATCATAAACATTTCATAAAGAAACAATATTTCATTAAATTAGATATCATTCAAACAGTGAGATTTCAGGTATTATTCAAAGTATTTTATCTAAGTTACAACTTCTGTTTGAGAAATTCAGAAGTCACGCCCATCATTGAAGATTCAACTACGGTAATTCCCCTAATAATTCGATCATCGGAAGTGCAGCAAAAATGGTCTATATCTTGGAATATTCTTGATGGCAACAGCTACCAATTGTCACATTTTGTCATTATAGGACTTTTCTTCAATTTGAATGAAGAATGGGAATGTTACTTTTTCTCTGTATTTAAATAACAGAGTTGAAAAGTGAACTTCCTGTGATTGAATTATTAGGGGAAGTACCGTAGATGATATGAACAATACAAGCTCAAAATGAAAAGAAACAGTTTTTATACATAATGATCTTACCACTTTATGTCCTGACGTTTTCATTTGGAACAATAACAATGCGATCATGGTGAAAATGACCATTAAAGGCCCATACAATTCTCTGGGCACCCTCTGAAATAGCACAAAACAAACAAAATCAATATCTTGGGATTTACAACAGATAATTTGACAACACAAAAGCTATGTTTGATTCAATTTGATTTGTTTCGCGGTTTAAAATGGCATTGCTCTCTTTTCTCTGCCACAGGAGCACTTTTCGTGCTATTCAAGTCATCCTTAAAAAATAGTTGTTGGGCACAACCCCAGTCCTTGAAATTTGGGTAGGACGGTAGCAAATTATTTTTAAATTTGCAAATGCATGTATAAAGCTATGATTTCAGAATAAAACTACAAAAAACAAGAGCCTTATGATGGGCTTCAACATATGCCAGCACACACGTTTGAGTGCAGAAATTAAACATTTATAAACAATGTTACTATTTATAACCAAACCAAACCTGCTTTGATCTATGCCTTAATCTCCGCCAGGAATACAATACAAACGATAAAACGGAAGTTTTAAAACAAAAGTTATCTCCCCTGGGGAGCCATCCCCCTGGGGAGCTGTCTCCCTTTAGGGGAGCTCTCTCAGCTCAGACAGGATATATACAGTCTGCCCACAGCATCCACTTCCTCTTTTCTCATTGTTATAAACCGAGACCTGTAGTGTACAAGGCCGTGGAGTGAGGGGAAGGATGGGAGGGCCATTACATCAAAGCAGGTTTGGTTTGGTTATAAATAGTAACATTGTTTATAAATGTTTAATATTTATGACCCAACCTACACCTGCTTTGATCTATGCCTCACTACCAACATATGAAGGTGGGAACCTCGGCCTTGTTGTAGTTGCAATGGCAGGCTGAATATCCGCTGAAATGATCACAAACAAGACACAATAATATTCAACAAGAAAAACCCTGGTCGGAGATGCAGAAGGTAGTCATGGATATAAGAAGTGGCTACTTATCTTGTTGCATGTCTTCATGCATGTAGCTGTGGTCTTGGATGTGGAGCACAATGTTACCCGCCGTACAGGACTCAGGCACTCTTGCCGCAATGAGTACTTGGAAGGCAGCATGTATGAGTTGGGATCTTCTATCGCCAATGTAGCATACAAGGTGTCCAGCTCTGTGATTGTGGTAGTGGTGCGCAGTATTACCGCCATCGTAACTCAGGTACCTGAGCGCCATGAGTTCGGAAGTAAGCAAGTATGAGTTGGGAAGAAACCTCCATCGTACCATACAAGGCGACCAACTGACACCATCGTCAGTCCACATTCCGCCTTACGTCCAACTCTGTGTACTTTAATCCCTGATGCTGATGACTGTTGAGAGTTGACAGCGGAAGCTCTGAGTCTACGTCTTCATCAATCCTCTGTAGTTTAGTCCATGTTGCTGACACTGGACCCCCTAGGATGGACGCAGATGACTCAGCTGAGATGATCTGGAAGAAGAAATCAAAGCTTTAACCTGAAATGACACAAACAAATCTGCAGTAAAGACAAAGATTAAAATCATAATTGTGTCAAGCCTTAAAAGATAACTTGAGAGATGGCGGCTGGCCAACTGACCTATTACTTCTCTTAGGTGACCTAAAAAGAGCACAGATATGACAATAATTCTCAACAAAAAGAACCCTGGTCGGTGACGCAGTGGTTAATTATGGAGTAGTAATAGAAGCTACTTATCTTTTGAATGTCTTCATCCATGTAGCTATGATCGTGGTTGTGGTGCTCAATTTTACCGCCATAGTAACTCAGGTACCTGAGCACCATGAGTTCGGGGGTAAGCATGTATGAGATGGGAACATACCTCCATCGTGCCATACAAGGTGACCAACTTACACCATCCTCAGTCCACAATCCGACTTAAGTCCAACTCTGTGTACTTTAATCCCAGATGCTGACACTGGTCTGTTGTGAGTTGACAGCGGAAGCTCTGAGTCTACTCTACGTCTTTGTCAACTCTCTGTACTTTACTGTTGCTGACACTGGTGACCTGAAAATAAACATTATTATTACTCACAAAAGTGTCAGTTCTTTGTACGTTGAACTTGTGAGTTGACCGCAGGTGACTCAGCCGAGATGATCTAGAAGGTCATAGCTTCAACCTGAAATGACACAAGCAAATCTGCAGTAAAGGCAAAGATTAAAACTCTTCATTGTGTCAGGCCGTGATTGATGACTTGAGAGTCGGTGGCTGGCAAGCTGACCTATTATTTCTTTCTTAGGTGATCATGTAGTATGTGGACATATCATATGACTGAGAGATGAGATGATACAGCAAGCTGGCTGACTTGCTGCGATGATGAAAAATGCCCCCCCCCCATCTCTTTTTGAAAAGTTACTTGACCCCGTGCTGGGCAGCCACTAGCGGCCCAAGCGTGGTCACTCTATCTGAATGCACTGACATATCTCTCAGATAGAAATTGAAGTTTGTCGTCCAAGCACAGGACTGGACAATGTCATGAAGGGACAAGTTCTTCCATAAAGGCCATGATGTAGCGATGGCACGAATTCCTGAGAAGAAGCAGTAGATAGTAGTGGGGGAGCGTCAATGGCCAATTGATATGACCACTTTATGGTCTTCTTCAACCATGAAGCAATGGAATTCTTAGTAATGTCACGCACTGCATACGGCCGAAGGGACAAGAATAATAGACGACGAAAGCCCCGACCGGGAATGGTACGCGTGAGATATAAACGATAACTCTTCTCGCGACTCTACGCATTCGGCCAGCTCATATATAACAGAAAGTCGTCTACAAAGTCATACACGAAGTCTGATAACGCAGGGAAGGAGTACAAACGTTGAGCACACGGACCTAGGTGAACAGACTTATATTTGGCGATGAACTCAGGAATGGGTCGACAGGACATGCGAGACCAATCCGCCGTCCAGGTCATAGATGATCTCTCAAGAGCATGAAGTTCAGACACTCTAGACGCCAAAGCAAAAGCCGCCAGAAAAACAGTCTTGTAGGCAACAGCCTTAAGAGAGGCGGACTGTAAGGGTTCAAAGGGCGGACGAATCAGAGCACACGTAACCACACCAATATCCCAATACGGAAACAGCTGGCGAGTACGGCGAGACTGTAACACAAAAGACCGAATGAGCGCAGAGATATTGTCGTTTAGACTAATGTCGATGCCGGCAGAAAAACGTACAACCCTAGCCAGAGCAGAACGATACCCCTCAATGGTGCTGATTTGAAACTTCTTATCACGATGGAGGTGAAGGAGGAAATCAGCTACTAAGGAAAACCGAGGCAGAGTCGGGATCGGCATCACGTTCTCGGCACCAGGAGACGAACTAGGCCCATTTCGCTTGATAGTTGCGATGTAGAAGACCGATTGGATGAAAACATCGTCTTTTTTTTTTTTTTTTTTTTTTTTTTAAATTGATGTGAAGACTGGCATCCAACCTAGACTATCAGCCGGAAATGAACACCCCACATGACGATGTGGCGGGACTGCCACCAAAAACAGAGGTGGAAGTAGAGACGTCAATACCAGCACTAATGGGTTGAGGGATGACGTCTGTAATAAGACCGAAGGCACTGCAGTGACCGAAGTAGAATGCGACCATAATGAATAAGGTCCTGCGTAGAAATGACAAGTCCTACCATTTGATGACCAAACAACTATACTGCCCACGTCTAAAACTGGTCCAATGGTCTATACGGGACGAAGCACTTGAAGGAGAGAGACGAAAAACTGTCCCCAAAGTAACGACAAACCCACAGTAATACCCCCATAATTCGACCACCGGAAGTGCAACAAAACTGGCCATAATCTTGACGGCACCAGCTATAAAGTGTCACACTCTGTAACCATATGGCTTCCTTCAATTTGAATGAAGCATGGGACTTACTTTTTCTCTGTGCTTGAATAACAGAGTTGAAAAATGAACTTCCTGTGATCGAACCACTAGGGGCACCACCGCAAGTAAACCTCGATGTGAACGCTCCAAGATGGAGAAAACAAAGCCAAGACTATAAAAGAGATACAAGGGCGATGTTGACTCCGAACGGAAAGACTTGTCACACGAAATCGACGACCGACGATGGTGAATCGTAGGAGAAACGCCGAAAAACGAGGATGAATTGTTATAAAGAGATATGCATCTCGCAAAGCGATGGGGGTAAACCCAGCGATAAAGAAGACGCATCGCCGAATCGTCTTATTAGAAAAACACCGACATCGAGAGACGTGCCGGCGAACAAACGCCGAAGTCTCTATGACAATGAAGAAAAAGATCCAGAAATGGAGACCGGAACTGTCGAACTTGACGACCCTGATAAGGAGGTATAAAAGAACGACGTGGTGAATGGCGTTATGGCGTACGGGAACGTCTAATAGATGTATGAGAAAAACGTACAGGAGTAAGAGGACCACGTGATGGCGTAATGGAACGTCGACGAGGTGTAACAGGAACGACGTAATGCGAAACGCGAATGGCGTTGCTTGAGAAACGGCGTAGTGATTTTCCCAAAATCTTACAAATCAGTTCAAATTTATTGTACATATACGCTCACGAAAGAGCAGGATAAAACCTTAGAAATGTACGAGAAATGACGTTGAGGAGAACAGGAACGACGTTATGGAAAAACAACTGAAGATGAAACTGAAAACTGTAGTCGAAACTGGAAAAATTCACAGTGGAGTCCGAAACAAAACAGCCGTAGTATGCGAGACTTGTAATGAGATTTGAAACGCATCTAGGAGATGAACACATTCATTGTTCCCATCGTTAATCGAGAGCGTTACTCCGTGGTAGTAACATCCCCGACAATCAACACAAAGAAACTTCCACGTAAACTAGGAAGATCTTCAATAAAATTAAAAATTCCCCGAAGAGAGCCAATACATTTTGATGTCTCTCGCCGGTAGATGAACTATAAGGTCATAAATCTCACAAATTGAATTGACCAACCAAAACAATGTTCAATCTAGACTCGCCCCCTTATTAGAGGTCCAAACTGCACATAAAACCTCAAATGGAATAGAATAAATTATCATCCGTTTTTTGTTTTTTTTGTTTTTTTTTAAATAGACAAGCTCAGCTTAGTCTCCGTGGCGCAGTCGGTTAGCGCGCCCGGCTGTCTTACCTTAAAAAAGATAAAGATGAAATAAATGCTGCAGACCAAAAGATGTTTGGACGAGGCCAAGGAGCAGTCTGTGGTTCTTCTTACAAGGCTGTAACCGGTAAACAAACTCGGACGCAAGTAACTTACAAAGAACAAGAAGACCGCCCGATGGAACAGACTTATGCTGTCCCAGGCCGATGATTGAGAAACTTCAGGCCTGATCCAGCCCGACCACGGACAGGGTAAAGATCAATAAATACCCCACGTGCTGTCGACCGAGAGCAATTCTAAAGATTTCTCGGAGAAATAAACTCACTCAAGCTAATAATAATAATTTCTCAGAAAGAAGAAAATAAAATTACAGCTCAACCCAATTTGAATTGTACGTCTAATTCAATATACCAATGGGAAAATTTGGTTGTGAAAAATAAATACAACACAAAGCAATATTTACTAACAGAAAAATGTGTTCCAAAGAATAGCACAATTTCTTAATAAACATCTCGTGATCTCTTTTGTTGTTCAACACACCCTTGATTACACAAAAAGAGTAATAAGATAGCTCATTAATATGTAACAAAGAGCCGTAGTGTATGGCTTTGACTTGTAATAACGAAGACAAACGCAACAACAACAACACGTAAACTCAAAGACAGAGAAAAAACTCTGCAAATTCTCTCTTGATCACATGATATCAAATAAACAGAATAACACTTGATAAAACAAGAGACTAAATTTTGGTAGGAGCAACGAACTGCCTGCATAGAAGAAAAACTCCCAAAACTGGAAAAAGTCGGAAACACAAGAACAACAACAACACAACGAAAAATGACGGACTGCAAATTCCCTGCAGAACCTGTAATTCTCCGAAGTTATAATACGTTGAAGCATTTCTATTCCGTGAAGAAAAATCTTTGTTCAATTTCGTACAGTTCAAACGTAAAGTTGGTGTTCTTTTAATCTTCAGTCCGACACAAAGCATTCGGCCAAGCAGCTGTAAGAACAAGCGCGACGATCAGAAACACGGGACGTGTCAATATACGCCGAAAGTGGAGGTTGTAAATCCGTAATCCGAACATTCAAAGCGGAGTACAAACGCCCTTCCATAGAATGAGAGGCAGTTTTCTTTTTAGACAAAACAGCAGAGGAAGATTTAACAGAACGATTTTTTATCACTATTGTAAAAAATCAGCCGGACCAATTGACCGTGAACTGACAACGCGGCAAGATCAAATTCTTTTGTCCGTTGGAGACAATAGAGTGTCCCAGCGACCGGGACCTGGCCTTTGTTTGTCTGAACAAAGAAACAGGTTTCTCAAGGCCTACAGACAATGCTATGCCAAAGGAGGCCAGACTATCGAGTACGCACTCGCTAAGTTCCTGTACGATGGTCCGCTAGGCGGTATATTACCAGAGACAGAAGAAGGTGCCGGGCTTTTCAATTTATGCGACAAAACCCAATCGGGACCTCCAATATCCTCATTAATTTTGCTGTCTTCTAGTAAGGAAATTTCAAAAACGCGTCTAACGACCTCCGATAGATCGGGGTTCTCAGTAGATAGATCTACGTGATTTTCCCAAGTACAATCCCGAGACAAACATTCAGCACATGTGTTATTTCGATAGCATAATTTATCTTTACCAGCGAAACAACGCGTGTGGGCGTCCAAACGTGTCGAAACTCGCCCACACGAACGGCAAGAATTTGAAAGAATTGGGACAGAATACTCAGAAGACATTATTCAAGAAAGGAAATGTTTCGTAAATAAACAAGTCTTTGAACAACAACAACTAGTCTTTGAACAACAACAACTAGCACTGTATTGCAAACTCCCTGACGTGCACCACTCGAGGTACAAACGAGAAAAGAGGAAGTGGATGCTGTGGGCAGACTGTATATATCCTGTCTGAGCTGAGAGAGCTCCCCTAAAGGGAGACAGCTCCCCAGGGGAGATAACTTTTGTTTTAAAACTTCCGTTTTATCGTTTGTATTGTATTCCTGGCGGAGATTAAGGCATAGATCAAAGCAGGTGTAGGTTTGGGTCATAAATACCAAAATTATTAACCCTCCCTGTACCGTATCGGTGCAATTGAACCCATACAAAAAATGTTCAACGATTGCCAGTCATTGGCAAATGAAGATGGAGAGTTTTGAGACAAATAGTTGCATTATATTATATCTTGTTTGAAAGCCCAGAGCATCTTCTTTTGAAACTTCGTAGATGGCGATATCATAAGTATATCTGTGCTTCAATTATGTTCATGAAAGTGTTGCTAACAGTTTGGAAAGCTACCAAAATTACTGGTACAGACGGAGGTAAGAGACAAATTTGGAATGTAGCCATGATCCGAGATATTGCAATAACTAGAATTTGGCCTTGAAAAAATAGGTCAAGGTCAGTCAAATTGGAAAGTTTTCTAGTCCGTCACTATATGCATGTGTCCTATGAATTTGAAGCCTAGATGTAATCCTTCAAAATATATCACCAACACCAGAATTTGAACTTAGGTCAAGGTCAGTCATCTTTTATTGGCTTTTGACTCATCACCAGATGCATATTGCATATTATATGTTAAATGAATTTAATTTGACAATAATTCTTCAACAGATATTGTGTTAACTAGAAAGATGAACAGACAGATGAATGCATGCAGACAATAACATTTGACCATAATTGGCAGAGGGGTAAACATCAACAGATCTCGCCATTGCATTTTACGACCTCATGATCACGATGGGCATAAATATATTAACGTTTTTCTCCAATAATGCCAACAACAAAAATTTGGGTAAGAGAATCTTTGGCATTTTTTTTTATAGATAGGTGGGGTTTCAGTCAACAAACATTTTTTTAAGGATGGCGAAGCTACATTATTTGCTTTATCTCCATCATGCAGGGTCTGAAATGAAAAATCTAAATTGAGTCGTCAAATTGAACAATAAATCTAGCATTCAAAATCTTGATTTTTCATTTTTTCGATAAATACAGCCATTTTTCAGTCAACAGTGTTGAGGATTTCATTGTATTGAACACGTAACTACACAGTAACTGCATACACGTGTAACGAGTACTCACCTGTCGCTGTGTAGATGGTAATCGTGGAAATAGAGAAAGAAGTAATCTGAAAATTGAAAGAAAGATTTATCAATTCCTGAAGAGTGAGTATGATTTAACACTGCTTTCAATAATCTTTCAATCATACATGTATCACAATGTTAACATACTTTTCACAACTAGGACCGCAAAGGTGGAGTCCTATTCCTTTTCCCAAGTGGGAACCTCTCAGGCACTCCAGTAAGTCGCCCCTCATGACAAGCTGTCTGAGGAGCTGAGACCCTTAAATTGTTATCATGACCCGGGGTATGCACAATGACAACCCACGTCAAAATCCCACACTCACCACAGGGTAGCGGCAGTTCCTGAAGAGGTGCATACATATCAAATTATGTTCACAGAACTCAAATCTGAAACGTTTCTGGATTTTAAAGTAAACTACATGTACATGCATTTCACAGTTTTTGGAAAAGCTGAATATAAAATGTAAACATAAACCTTCCAACCAGCTATATTGGACATATACTACTCATTCAATACTAATAAATTCTTTACTTTTCGATTCTCGGGAGTGATACAATCAGTCGGGAGGCCACAGGAGCATAATGCAACATAATATGTATGCGCTATATGATATAGAGTTTAATGGATGTCGCCAGGATTTCTTGAGATGGGGTTGTTTCCTATGCTAACTTATCAGAGAACCCACTATGTTGATGGACAACATAGAAAAATATTATTTACACCCAATGACCCCCCCCCCAGGAGTTTCAAAAGCATGTCGTGGTCCACTTTATACAAAATACTGAACAAGCAGAAACATGGCGAACAGTTTGAACTTTTAGCGGTACTGCTACCATGGTTACTTTCAAAGTCAAATCAAACAGTAAAATACATGATATAGAATCTTCTCTCCTTAGAACAATTCTTTGCCATTTTTTCACAAAATATATCTTTTTTCAGATTATTTCTCAGTTCAGATTATTTCTCACTAAAAAATACAGGAAGGTTGCAAAAAATATAGGAAAATAGAGGATTTATATGCCTGCTGGGAGGTCTGACTTTGTCATGTAATTCTGTGAATAGTTCAAACCTTTTGGTGACTTCCTGTGGTTCCACATCAAAGAATGGCCTTAGTATGTCGATGTTACCATAGACACTCCACGCCTTCTTAGCCTGCTGTTTACCAGCCTCAAACACCTAGATAAAGAACATCAGTGATTCAAATTAAACCACCGTCAAATACATGTACAGTCAAATTTACTCAGTGACCACAATCTGTAATGGAGAAGACTTCAGGGCTTTAGATTAAAATACTTTGGGAACACCCTCTAATCGGCATGGCAAAATATTTTTAGGCAGGGAAACTCGCCCAAATTAGTGAAAATATTCAAAGTCTCCGAATTCTGGCAAAATAGGTAGGCTTTGACCCAAATATGACACTATAACTGAACACTGATTATAAATACAAGAAAAATATTTAAAAATATATACGTTAAGTTCCCTAAGTATTCGTGACCGAATATCGCAGTCGTGAAAAAATGACCACTTTCGAATAGTTTGTACAGGTCAGTTCAGAAAAACGAATGTTTTCGTAAATTAAGAGTCCCCATACTAAATGTCCATACCGTTCGACAATGAAAGGTCACAATACGTCTATTGTGATGTTTCTCTGATTGTGTAAACCCACAATATTATCAATCTCATGACCACAATAAATCGTGGATTTTCAAATAGTTAGGACCGCTGTTTTTCGCAAATGGGCCGTTTTCTATTATTTAGGGAACAGTGTCACGTGACCGGGCAAAAATTGCCCGCTTTTGAATTTACTTAGGGTCGCGAATACTTAGGGAACTTACCGTATATATATATATATTTATTTTGCTCTCTAATTTGGGTGCATCCTAATTTGGGCAGAACATTTAAAGTTGTATCAAGGGAGTTAATCTATAAAGCCCTCTAATGATTCAATCACCCTATTAAAATTCAATCATCCTCAATTTTGTGGATAAAATTCAATCAGCCATTCTAATAAATTTGATCACCCTCTAATATCGTTTAATATAACGAAGAACTGAGGGATTATCTCAATGATTTTGGATCATCACGTTAACAATGAACATACTGTTACAAAAAAAGTTGTCTCCCCCTCATTTTATGGTAGTCTTCAAAAGTAGATGATTGAATTTCCGTCAGATCGTACCATTCTCGATTCAGAGGATAGAATATCCGATAGTAAATTCCCAGAAGAAGTTTGGGATGAACAAATTTTGGGGAAGCAGAAATTTTTAGTTTCCTATTATCCCACTGATCAGCCGAATAATGGCATACTAGTATGATTGAACATAATTTATCATGTAAGACATAGCTTATAAGTTATATATACTTACTGCTTCAGTGACATTTGCCCCAAACTTTTGTCCAAATTTCTCGCCATAGGAAGTACCTCCACCCTGCGTCTTTCGTTGGAGTCCTTCATCTGGAAATTAAAAAAAAAAACTAACAAACAATTAATTCATTGAGCGAAACATGTGTATACTGACCATGCTCGGGACCAGATTAAAATGTCGCTTTTGACAGGGTTCTGGTTTATCAAGTTTCAAAATACTTTAAATCTAAGTATTGGGACCATGCCAGGATGATGCTGATATTTAGAGGTTTCAGTGCATATACACTAAAGTCTGTCCATTTTAATTAGTCGTCTACTTTGGAGCTTGTCAAAAGTCAATAGTTAACCCTGCGACGATTTTCTTTTCTGCAGCGTGTAGAACAAACTGAACTCTACAAAATGACTACCATTTCTCCGTGATATTGATAATATATCATGCTTGAAATAACTTTATAATTCACTCCGTATAAAACTCCAGAACAGTTGTTTAAGTACCGGGCTTCAATTACATAGGGAGACAAAATGTATTCATGTTCACTGGCACAAAGGCCATTAATGCCGAATACAGTAATAACAGGCGGTCCGTGGAAGTGTCGCTTATATCCCATGCCAGGTAAATTGGTGAATGATAAACCGCAAACACCTCTATGACCGTACACGGCAGTGTTGACCTTTGTGCTAGACAACACGAATACATTATGATGTCTCCCTATGTAATTGAGTCCCGGTACATATGTAGAGAATTAAAAAGTTATTTCAAACATGATATATTATCGATATCACGGGGAAATGTCAGTTGTTTTGTAGAGTTCTGTTTGCTCTACACAATGCAAAAATGAAAATTTATGCAGAGTTAACTGCTGATTATTGACAAGCTCCAAAGTAGACAACTAATTAAAATAGACACACTATAGTTCATGGAACAACTAGTATAGTTTAATTTTCTTGGTGGTATGCCCACAGTTTCCCTGTGGTACTTTTGGAAGTTTACACCATAAGATAATCTTGTAATTTTCTTGGTGATTACAAAATTTTACAAGTTTACACTTGGAAGTTAATTTACACCACCATTACAATTCAAACATCAGATTCTTTAATTGTATTCACTAAGAGACAGTCATGCTAGAGCAATAAACAGACCTTACAGATGTAATCAGCCTCAATATTGGCAATTTTCTAAACTCTCATCTGCATCATAGCTTTTATATTTAATGACATTAGGTTGCTATATTCAACAGAGGCAAGAATATCATATCGGAGAATGTTGATACTCTGTCAGCTTTGACAGGCTGTCTATCTTCCCATATTGTTATGTTGTACGCGAAAATGAAAATGACATCATGATGCGCATGAACCTGCAACCATAGCTCAATGCTTATGGATCAGTAAAGTTTCAGTGCATACATGAAAGTAGACAGAATGCAACATGTCTACGCTTGCGGACACGGATGGCAATTTATTTTTGAGGTTCAATTTCTTCTATTTTGTCGCGAATGGTGGACACGAGCTCAGTTTTATGTTGTCAAATGTGTTTTTATATTTGTACCTGTCGTAAAATGTACCTTTTGCTGAGTTCAATAAAGATTGATTCCAGTATAAGCTTAGATTTAGAGGCCAATTACGGTAATTCTGTAATAATATATGTTATTGAAGCTCAAGATAAAAAGAGATATATCTCAAAGTCACAATGCTTCTCAAATACAACCTACAAAATGGACTGAGTTCGGAAAATTCAGTACCTTCAAAATGTGGTTCATAGTCCGAGGTATCATCGTTGTCAATTATTTCCATTTCAGTATCTTCCAGGTCTATGACAGCAGAGTGCTGGCTCTGAAAATCAAGCATTTGATGACAGTTGATGATAATGACTTTCAATATGTTTCTGTTCTGCACAACCACGGCATGTGTCATCGTAGTTTGGTGGTCTGTTGGAAGCTTAGTCATTCTTGAGATATGGTGAGAAGAAGAAAACAGACAGGCATATCTGATGATAATCCCTCATAGCCAATTTTAGCAGTAGCCCATGACCAGATGTGTGTCTGGTGTAAGTTCATCTAAGCCTGGGTCTTATTCTTCATATGGTGAACAACAGCATAGCTCCGGTGTAGCCTTGTTCTATACTACGTGAGAACAACGCTACGGCTGCAAACCCATCACCAAATTGAGTTGTTGGGAAAGTACCGGACGGGCAACATTTGCAGAACCCGTTAACCATAACCAATAAAATAATTGTATTGTATGTCCACTTACCTTTCATAAAACACCTTGTTTAAGAGTGACTGTCGACGTTTAGCTTTGCAAGACATCTAAACTCGCACGAGGGAGTAAAACTGTCCACATCGCCGAACGCCGATTTCACGCCACAACACCGTGCACCAAACACTACACGCACAGCGGCGATGTGGACACTTTTACTCCCCTTGTCCGAGTTTAGACTTCTTGCAAAGCTAAACATCGACAGTCGATCTTAAACAATGTGTTTTATGAGAGGTAAGTGGACATAGAATACAATTATTTTATTGGTTATGGTTTACGGGTTCGACTAATGTTGCCCGTCCGGCACTTTCCCAACAACTCAATCTGGCGATTGGTTTCCAGCCGTAGCGTTGTTCTCACGTAATATAGAACAAGGCTACACCGGAGCTAACAACAGCAGTATCATGGTAATGCCAAATCAATCAGCTTTGACCCAGAAAAAAGTGTCAATCTCAAAGATTTTCAACAGGCTTTAATTTTCTGCGATCACATGCATATGTGAGGCAAGTCTGGTGTTCCAAGGCATAGTCATTCTTGAAAGATTGTGGTAAATTATGAAAAATCAGAAATACATACAGAGAAACAACAACAACAAAAATAGGACCCGTTATGTTTGCTACATATTTTTCGCTTTAAAACACTTTATAAATAGCTTCAACAGTGTATCAATAAATTCCACATATGTAAGAGTATAAGTTTAACAGTCTGTTTTATTCCAACACTAGCCCAGACGAACGAATTACAATTATTTTACCTGCTGCTGAGTCGACCAACCTCCGCTGTCAGCCATTTTTGCTGCCGTGGAACCGTGAAACTTCGAATGGTGCTTCTATTTCCTTCACTTAAATCCGGACTGCTGGATTACGGACTTACGGAATACCATAACCCAAGCACAGTTGCCTGGTCTGTGGGATATTGGATAGTCGATGTCGACATATAAATTATTTCAATAAATTATAAACATTTATGAATATATATAGATTTTTTCCAAATAACTGTTTTTAAAAAATATTTTTCTCTTTCATCTTTGGCTCAGTTAAAGTCATTCCCTGTGATGTCACACAGAGTTACTACAGTTTTTACTTATCTACCATACCCCTTTTGTAAAGGATTTAATGGAATCACTTTCCAGAAAAAAAAGTGGAAAGCATTATGCAAATCATCTGAGCGAACCCAGTCAAATCAAATCTCTGCATGGGCCGGTTTATCCCTGTATGTGATTACAATGGGTGGTATCATGGTATTGTAGTCTATTATTAGACATTGTGGATGTTTTTGGAATTTAGGGCTGACGCAAGCTTGTTTACGTACTATTATGTGGATCAACCACTTTGAGCTTTCTGGAAGACTATTGTAAATTGTATCTAGGTCAGATGATGTGGTAATGCTGTGTATTCCAGAAGCTTCTTGATTGGCATAATGATTTGGAATGCCTCACAGAATATAAATAGCGCATCACTCAGTCATTCAGGATGGAATTCAAACTGGCTTTTTATGTGGATCTGTTATACTGTGTTACTATCTGGATTTACCTTTGCCTGTAACTACGGACCGCTGGATTATTTACTCCTGTGTATCAACTTTTGGCTGCTGCGTAACATACGCTGTTTGCTAACGGTTATCGGATATTGGACATTTACTGGGACTGTGCAACTGAGCAGTGTTGGATTACCATTATTCAGAAGAGTGATTTGTGCGCGTCAACAAGGACTGTAAAGTGTACACCGGTATAGCATTGACCAGTAAGACTATATTTCATACATCTATTTGTTGTATTAACCTTACTTGAATTGTATATGATTTTAGTATTGTAAATAAATATTTGATTGTTAATCCTTGACCTCACACGTCTTTTCAGGTAAAAGCTGATGCAACAGAAATTGGGGGCCTGTCCGGGATGGTTTGTTTACATTATTGATCAACTGGCAGCTTTGCAACATAGTTCTAAATTGATACAGCTTTACAACATTGTCTAAATTTGTGAAGTCAGGGAGTACACTATCAGCATGTCATTTGACCCAGCACAGGTTGCCTTAAAGCCTAGTCAGGAGGTATTTAACAAACTATGCAAAGAGGATTTGTTCGCGCTGTGTAAATTCCTACAAATTAAAGTTAAAATATCTTTGAGAAAGCAAGAAATAAGAAACTCATTATTAAACATTTTGTTAGCAAACAAATTTGGGATGAAAGTAATTTTGATTTAACTGAAGAAACAGCTGATGATTTGGAAATAACGAAATTAGAATTGCAAAATCAGCTGGAATTAAAGAAATTAGAATTAGAATTAGAGAAAAAAAAGTTAGAGAAAGAAAGAGACAGAGAATTAGAGAGAGAAAAGTTAGAAAAAGAAAGAGAATTAGAGAGAGAGAAAGTTAGAAAAAGAGAAAAGAGAGAAATGAAGCATATGTAATTACAGTCCCAAACAAGTCCTCCTGCACATGCACCTGTACAATCACAATCAAACTTTGATGTGGCTCGTCAAATACGTCTCGTCCCACCATTTCAGGAAAAAGAAGTCGATAAATATTTTCTGCATTTTGAGAAAATTGCTGAAAATTTAAACTGGCCAAAAGAAAATTGAAGTTTAGTTCTTCACAGTGTTTGATCGAAAAGTCAAGTGACATTTACACTCAATTGAAGGTAGAGCAAGCATCAAATTATGATACAGTGAATGATTTAATCCATAAAGGTTATGAATTAGTTCCTGAAGCATATGGACACAAGTTTCGTAGTAGTGAAAAAGAAAACTCTCAGACTCCTGTAGAATTTGCTCGTTCAAAAGAACAGTTATTTGATAGGTGGTGTGCCTCGGTTAAAATTGACAACAACTTTGAAAGCCTTAGACAGCTTATGCTGGTAGAGGAATTTAAAAAAGTGTATCCATAGTGATAGTAGAACATTTCTTGATGAAAAGAATGCCAACACTTTAGATCAGACAGCACGTTTTGCTGACGAATACGCTCTGACACACCAATTATCATTTGTCAATGCTGTTAAGCCAAGTTCATTCCAGTCTAATCTCTCAGGTAGCAAACCCAGTTCTTTCTCAGGGACTAAAACTTTTAACCCCAGTTACAAAGGTCAAAGGTCAAACACAAAGTCTCAGTCACCCACTTTTAACACTCAAAATAAATCTCCCGTTTGCAATTATTGTAAGAGAGGAGGCCATTTAATGGCTAATTGTTTCAAATTGAAAAGAAAACAAGATCAAGCCTTTCAAAAGCCCAGTGGTTTCCTCACTTCAAGATCTATACCCAAGCAGGTTAGTGACGTTCATACTGTATATGACGTTAAGATGGCCAGGGGCACTGTTCCTATTAGTTCTATCAAGGATAGGGTTGACAGTTTTTGAAATCCTGTTATGGAGATTTTTGAACCATTTATCCACAATGGTTTTGTGTCACTTTCAAGTGATTTGTCTAATGCTACTCCTGTGAAGATTTTGCGAGACACGGGCGCATCACAGTCTCTTTTGTTGGCGGATACTTTGCTGTTTTCTGACTCTTCATCTGCAGGCAGTAATGTCCTGATTAAAGGGGTAGATTCTGTAAATTATACACCCGTTCCAGTCCATAACGTTCATCTGTCTTCCGACTTGATTTCTGGGCCTGTTATGGTGGGTATTAAAGGCAGTTTACCATTTGAGGGTGTTCAATTACTTCTTGGAAATGATCTTGTGGGAGATAAGGTCGGGGTTAACCCGATTGTAACTGACCGCGTGACTGAGATACATCATTCTTTAGATGAAGACTTTACAACGAATATTATGGATTAAGAATACTGATCAGCGATATGGATTTGATATTTTTGGAACATCATGATGTCTTGCCGGCATCATTGAAAACTGTTGACCGCTTCTCTCTTGCAGGAAACAAGCCTATGTTTATGTATACTATGATTGTCTTTTTGAATTTGGTGCTAATTCTGTTATATGGAATATGGACTAGGTCTTGCCACATGAACAGGTACAATAAAAGCGTACCGGAGATACAACACATATCGCGAATCGTTAGATTCTTGGTATGTGCTTTAGAATAGGTTTACCAGAAGACTATTCTGTGAAGTCATATGACGCAGTCAGTATGTCGGCACCTCTTCCCATTTCCCTTATATGTGTTGTAATTTGGATTAGGGACGCGGATATTCTCTAATGGACGACGGCTGAATTATGAATGACGGACCAGACGCTTGTAATAATGACAAACCTTGTTTGGATCAGATCCATGATCCAGTTGAAGACGAAATTCAAAGTTTGTATCCTGCTTGAGCAGTTATTAGAGCCATGAGTAAATTGGCTGAGGAGTCTGAAAAGGCTCTTAAAGATGACGTCATCGATGACGTTTGTTTGGCCGACACTTTCGTGTGTTTAAATGATGAGACTGATAAGCCGCATTTTGATAGCAAATTGGAATGTTCTAATGACAAAATTTCAAAATCACAGCTGGTTAATGAACAGCATAGTGACAAGGACATTTCCAAGTTGTTTGACAGGGAAGTAGATGAGTGTGATGTAACTCAAGAGCCTGTGTGTTACTTTTGTAAGAATGGTGTTCTTATGCGCAAATGGCGACCGCCAGATGTGTCACCTGATGATGAGTGGGCAGTTAAGTATCAGATTGTAGTACCAAATTCATATCGTTCAGATATCCTCAGACTAGCCCATGAAACACCTCTTTCAGGCCATTTAGGTGTTAACAAAACATATTACAAAATTCTAAATCATTTCTATTGGCCAAATTTAAAGAAAGATGTTACGGAATTTTGTAGGTCATGCCACACATGTCAAATGGTAGGAAAACCAAACCAAACCATACCAAAGGCCCCTCTACAACCAATCCCTGCATTTGAGGAAGCATTTAGTAGGGTGATTATAGATTGTGTTGGTCCATTACCAAAAACAAAGTCAGGCAATCAATACATGTTAACAGTCATGTGTGCTTCAACCAGGTTCCCTGAGGCCATTCCTTTACGGAATATTAAGGCAAAAAGTCTGATCAGGGATCTAATTTCATGTCAGGAATTTTTCAACAAGTCATGCATGAATTGGGAATAAAGCAGTACAAATCATCTGCATACCACCCAGAAAGCCAAGGCGCATTAGAAAGATTTCACCAGACATTAAAGAACATGATTAGGACTTATTGTTTTGACACTGAGAAAGTCTGGGATGAAGGCATACATTTGTAATTGTTTGCTGTTAGAGAGTCTGTTCAAGAGTCTGAGAAAGTCTGGGATGAAGGCATACATTTGTTATTGTTTGCTGTTAGAGAGTCTGTTCAAGAGTCTTTAGGCTTCAGTCCATTTGCATAAGTCTTTGGTCATACAGTTAGAGGACCACTTAAACTGCTAAAGGAAAAGTTCCTAGACAGTGATCTTGACTCATGTAGTCTCTTACAATATGTGTCGGACTTTCGCACCAGGTTGACTAAAGCATGTGATTTGGCCATGTCAAATTTAAAGTCAGCACAAAATGTATGAAAACACAGCAAGGAAGCAATCAGAGATTGCTCAATTGTATGCCCCCCCCCCCTTCCGCTTTAATCTGACACTGTTCCGCCATTGTTCTGTTCTGTATTGGTCTGTGGAGGCCTAATTTGGCTAATTATAAAAATTCTGTTCCAGTCACTTTTTTTGGCATGCCCCGCATAATACATATTCCAAGTATCGACCAACAAGTAATAATACAATGTTCTGATGCAAGATGGTCGCCCGGGGCTTTCGCCAAATCCAAAAATGTGACCTGGTTATGAGACCTACATTCCTTGGGAGTATATTGTGGTGAAATTATGAAGCGATCTTGAACTTTGAATTTTGCACCCAATTCACTCTCTTTTTGAGGCAATTTCATACTTCAGGACCTATGTGGTCTGCTTTGGAATGTAGAATAACAATTTTATAGCCATTTTCCTGGTCCAAATCGGTTATGGACTGAGATCCAGCCTGGACAAATAAATATATCCTATTCACTTAGGTTTGATGAACAGAGGGCCATAACTCTTGAAAATATAACCGAAAGCAGAGAAACTTCACACTGCACAACTATGAGGCATTGACCACATATCATGCAAATTCCATACTTGTCCATACAATATTAACCGAGATCCAGCCCGGACATGTCCCAATTCACAAAGATTTCAAGAACAAAAGGCCATAACTCTTGAAAATGTACGCAAAATGCGGAGAAACTTCACGCTGCACAACTACAGGGCACTCATCACATATCCTGCAAATTCCATACTTGTCCATACAATATTAACCGAGATCCAGCCCGGACAAGTTCCAATTCACAAAGACTTGATGAACAAAGGGCCATAACTCTTGAAAATATACGCGAAACGCGGAGAAACTTCACGCTGCACAACTACAGGGCACTGACCACATATACCCTGCAAATTTCCTAATTGTCCATACAACATTAACCAAGAGCCAGCCCGGACAAGCCCCAATTCACGGAGATTTCAGGAACAAAGGGCCATAACTCTTGAAAATATAAGCGAAATGGGGAGAAACTTGATGCTGCACAACTGTGGGGCACTGACCACATATCATGCAAATTTCATACTTGTCCATACAATATTAACCAAGATCTAGCCCGGACAAGTCCCATTCACAGAGATTTCAGAAAAAGGGCCAGAACTCTTGAAAATTATACCGGAACTCGGAAAAAAACTCTACGCTGCACAAATACGAGGCACTGGCCACATCCCATGCAAGTTTCAATCATGTCTATCAATTATTAATCGAGATATCGCGCGGACAAGAAATTCGGACAGACAGACAGACAGATGGTTGAACAGACGGACGGATGGCGGACAGACGGACCACGGACGGAAAGTGATTTGAACAGCTGGTGATGGTGGGCTAAAAAGCATCTGCACAAGTCCAGCTAATCCCTAAATTCTCGCAGAGGGTTTACCTGGACCTTTTTGGTGATTCGGATGAGTTCTCGAGTAGTCATGTCTATTACACAATCTCGTACATTTCATCCCCCGCAGTTGTTTTGAATGAGCGTGTCGGTATCTGAAGCCTACGGTTTTCGCTTTGACACCCGATGTCGATTTCAGCCTAACTTCAAAGGTAGTCTGGCCGGCGATGAAATTCAAACCAGTCAAAACTCAAACCTCGCTGCGGATTGGCCTGATGAGCTGCTTTAGCGCGCGTACTGATTGGTTCGACCCATCGAGCTATTTATATCCAGAACTGCTATGGCTAACTAACAAAGCCAGTGTATCGATCGTAACCTATCGATTGATACACTGGATCGCGAGGATGGCTAAAAAGAGGACGGACATGCGCGGAGACACGCCACATAGCAGACAATCAAGGGAGATAATTTCTGTTGCAGAGACCTCCAAACAGGAGGAATATGGCATACATTGATAGCAGGTGAAGATTTGAGTAATAAATCTCATAATTTAGTTTGAACTGATATGCCTACAGTTTATTGAATTCGTTGCGCCTCAGCTTTGATCATTCGCCAAACCATGCCGTTTCTACGGAGCGGACATGCAGCTTCTATGACGTCAGGCGATTGTTCAAGGCTATCAGATTGGTGGGAAAGTAGAAAAGAGCGCGGGTAGAAAACATCGGCTATTTATCTGCGATGATCGGAGGAAAACCGGAGTGTTCAACATAAGGCATTTGATTGATTTCAAATCACGTACTGGTAGTTGAATGAAGCAGTTCAAGCAGTATTAGCAAATTTCGAACATGAGTATGCAATCATTGCGTATCTGTGCCATGACCAAAACTCATAATTTAGTTGAACGGATATAGTGATACCAAGCCCGTAGGCTGGTTTGGCAACGGGGGGGTTCGGTAGAGAATATTGCGGAACTCCTAATGCGAGCGCCGCAGGCGCGAAGCCCGGCTAGGGGGGTCCGGGGGCATGCCCCCCCGGATTTTTTTTGAAAATTTAGATGCCATATGGCGCATTCTGGCGCATTTTGACAGCATATTTTCGACATCCGCCAACTGCATTTTTTCCGACTGATAAATTCAGTATATGACTATAATCGACTAGTTGTGTGAATGATAATCTTGTCGACTGGGAGATGGTTAATATTCAACCATGGGAAACCCCCTTTGATCAAGATTATTATCATTAACGTCATTAACTCCTCACTCCGGTGTGGTGGCTAAGAGTGGGGATAAGTGTCCCGTTTCCTATCTTTTATTGAGTGAAGAGTGTCCTACCTCTGGAGATATCTGGAGAAGAGTGTCCTTGCACTCTTAATATGGGATATTGTTAGCCTCCACACCGGCCTGCCGATATATTTGTGCCATTTCAGTTCACACTTGTTACGATCTGGTAAAGAGATGGATAAATCACGCCAGCAATTCCTCCGATTGAGCCATCCTATTATCAAGGAACTGGTCCATGTTTATTACTGTATATTTCGCCGCTATCTATCATAAAGAAAATATGTCAACCAGCAAAGACTTGATCACGTTAAGAATAACAATGTACAGCGCCGGCGGAAGCTCCCAAAAAGTGGGGGGCTCGACTTTCATAGCACTTCAGGCGAGGGTCCAGGGGCCGCCTAGGCCCCGGAAGCTCCGCGCTCCTAGATGGCTGTCGACGCATTCTGGCCGATTTCCGGCATATAAAACGACGTATCATCACTATATAATCAACTGCATTTTGAAATTGTTTTTGTGATTTTTTCTCGCCATTTAGAAGAAAAATTGAGTTGACAACTTTTGAATGTAAAAGAAGTATTTTTTCCTTTCCAAAATTCGAACTATACGCAGTGATCTCGAAGAAAGTAACATTTCAGCAGAGGGTTGGAGAGCGCTGACGTGTTTGAAGAGAAATATGTGAACACAAAAAAAGAAATAATATGAACGCAATTTTGATTTCTAAATTTGATAAGCAGATAATCGTCCAATAAAGCGAATGAAATTTCTATGTAAATTAACATCTAAAACAGTTATTGGTCATTGTGAACGGAACAGAAGAATGAGCAAATCAGAGCATTTAACCCAAACAGCAACGTGACCCTCCAGTGCAAAGTCACCGCTCCGTGAAAACCTGGCCTACAGGGCGGCGCGAAGCGCCGCGGGGGAAAAACCGGCCTGTTTATCTGGTCACATTAGGACCAAAATCATGAAAAAGTCACCCAGCTTTTGTTGAAACTGGGGGCGGAGGGGGGGGGGGGCTGAGCCCCCACCCTCTCCTACTGAATGTGTAGCAATGCCAGGGAGGTCAATCGCTCCATGAAGGTCCTTCCGTGCACTCTGAGGGTTTTTTTCCCCGGCAGCGGAACTCGGTCTGCTCAGCGGAACTCGGTCTGCTCTGCATCATACGCCCAGAAAAGTATATTGAATTCGCGACGCCTCAGCATTCACCATTTGGCAAACCGTGTCGTTTCTATGGAGCGGCCAGCTTCTGTGACGTCAGCCGATTGTTGGTGAGGAAAATAGCTGAAAGCGCAAGTAGAGAAATGTTAGCTATTCGGCATTGGACATTTAACTTCGGGGATAGGACGAAAACCGTGGTGTTCAACATTTCAAATCACGTACTTAAATCCATGCAAAGCATAATTACAATGTATACGACAACAGTAGCAAATTTGTTGCACAGGTCTGCATTTAGCGCATATACCAGAACCGTGAACAGTCATAAAAGCTCAAATACGCATTATTGCCTGGCCTATAATAAAAAGCACCCGTATTTCTCTTGTATATGATTGTGGTTTTGTGACTTTTTCCTGGTGTTTATTCAGACTCGGAAAATCTGATAAATATTAAACATTTATAAACAATGTTGGTATTTATTATCAAATCAAACCTGCTATAGTGTTGCCCTAATCCTCCTTTGAGATTTTGCTGTAGACTAAAAATTCTCACCCTCTGGAGCCTCAGCCAATAGGTTACACTGCGCCTGCGCCCAAACGCACTTCCCCAAATCCTTTTTCTTCTATAAGCCTATAAGCGTGATGCGTGCAAGGCCGAGAAGAGTGCGGGGAGGCTGGGTCGGGCAGTCAAGACTATAGCAGGTTTGATTTGATAATAAATACCAACATTGTTTATAAATGTTTAATATTTATTGCTCAAATCTACACCTGCTATAGTGTTGCCCACTACCAACAGTAGGAGGTGGGCCTCGGCTTTGTTGAAGTGTGGCTGTAACCGCTGAGATGATCAGAGATGCATGGTACCCTAAATTGAACCCGTTAGTAAACCCTGGGCGTAAAGCACTGTAGGGGCTAAGGGGCAATTTCTAGTAAGACGGTAAGAAGGGTATAAGGACCGAGGCTTCTGAACCCGAATACTAGTGGAACTAACTGACCATGGTTGTGGTACGTTAATTGAACCCGTCAGTAAACCCTGGGCGTAAAGCACTGTAGGGGCTAAGGGACAATTACTAGTGAGACGGTAAGAAGGGTATAAGGACCGGGGCTTCTGAACCCGAATACTAGGGTACCAACGATATGCTCCAATCGCCAATTTCTTACTATGAAATTTTCTTGAATGTCCGACACTAGATTTACCTAGAAAAAAAAATAATACATTTATACTCACTGTATTTACTGTGTCGGGATCTTGATAGCTGACTTGGCTGGTATTGGCGATTACCGATATGCCGTGTACTCTAAACCATCTTGCAGGCTGGTCGGTCGGCTTGAGATCGGTACTGCCCCCCCCCCTCTTTCTTGAAGACTAGGCGACTACATGTTGGGCAGCAACGAGCGGCCCTAACATGGTCAGGTTGTCTGTTTGTACTGACAAGTCTCTCAGATAGAAATCTGTAAACGTGGAATTGGCACTCCAAGCACAGGTTTGGACAATGTCATCCAGCGATACGTTCTTCCATAAAGGCCATGATGTTGCGATGGCTCGTATTTCATGAGAAGATGCAGAGGCTAGCAGTGGGGGGGGGGGGCATCGAGGGATAGTTCGTATGTCCATTTAATGGTCTTGCTCAACCAAGAGGCCACCGTATTCTTGGTAATGTCTTGAGTAGCCCTTGGGAGAAGAGAGAGCAGTAGTAGTCAACGAGAACCTCTGATAGGATCGGTACGGCTGAGGTAGTGACGTATTGCTCGTACTGGACACAGTAAGATGTCGTTATCAAGCACTTGAACAAAATCTGATAATGCAGGGATGGAATACAGACGTTGAGCACAAGGTCCTTGTCGTACAGTCTCATTCTTGGCGATGAACTCAGGAACAGGGCGGAAGGATATGCGTGACCAGTCTGCCGTCCAAGTCATCGATTTCCTTTCCAAGGCATGAAGCTCGGATACTCTAGACGCCAGGGCGAAGGCCGCTAGGAAGGCAGTCTTGTAGGAAACAGCTTTCATCGAGGCTGACTCTAGTGGTTCAAAGGGTGGGCGAAGGAATGCGCTGAGAACCACGCCAATGTCCCACTTTGGTAATAGTTTCCGGGAACGACGGGACTGTAGTGCACAGGCATGTAGAAGAGCAGAGATATTGGGATCCAGGCTAATGTCGATGCCAGCAGATAACCGTAGAACCCGGGCCAAGGCTGATCGGTACCCTTCAATAGTGCTGCTTTTGTACTTCTTGTCTCGGTGCAGGTGAAGAAGAAATTCCGCCACTATAGGAAGAGAGGCAGTGTCGGGATCGGAGCCTCGCCGTTGACACCATGAGATGAAACATTTCCACTTAGACTGGTAAAGGTGTGATGTGGAAGGTCGGTTAGATGAAACCATCGTCTCTGCAACCTCTGCTGAAAATCCTTGTTCTGTGAGGGTATTCTGGATAATCTGCAGACGTGTAGGTTGAGCCACTGAGGGTTGTGATGGAGTATCCCGCAGGGTTGGCTTAACAGGTTGGCCCATACTGGTAGGCGACGTGGAGGGGCGGTGAGAAGAGGAATCAGAGCCGGAAACCACGGTCGACGAGGCCACCACGGAACGACGAGAAGAATGATGCAGTCGTGTTGAACAATCTTCTGAAGTACTTCCTGCAGTAAGGCAATGGGTGGGTAGGCGTATGCAAGGAAGTTGTCCCAGCTGATCGATAGGGCATCGATGGCGTATGCTCGAGGGTCCAGAACCGGACTGACGAAGAGGGAAAGCTGTGCATTGTTCCTCGTCGCAAATAGGTCGATCAGAGGGTTCTCCCAGATGCTGGTGATATGTTGGAAGACCTCTGGGTGCAGTTGCCATTCCGTCTGTAGTACCGTGTCGGGACGAGATAGGCGATCTGCTAATACATTGAGCCGGCCTGGAACATGACGAGCACGTATGTGGCAGTGATGTTGTATCGCCCAGTCGTAGGGTCCAAACCATACGGAATGTTGGATAAGATCCGGGGGTACCCATCTTGTTGATATGAGCAATGACAGTTGAATTGTCTGTTGCGATGAGAAGAGACGAATACTTCAGTAGATGACTCCACTGCTGGACTGCACAGATGACAGCTTTCATTTCCAAGGGGTTGATATGAAGTTTGGCATCCGATGTTGACCAGTGCCGGACATCTCTAGATCGTCTAGATGGGCTCCCCATCCTGTCTCGGATGCATCGGTGTAGAGATGGTATTGAGGAACTGGCGGTACAAACGGTACTCCCCGCATGACATTGTAACGGGACTGCCACCAAACCAGTTGTGGGCGTAGTGACATCAACACCGGAACTAGTGGTTTGAGGAGTGAAGTTTGAAGATACTGATGCAAGTGGTATTGCAGGGGACGAACTTGGAGACGGCCATAGTGAGGGAGGTCTTCAGCGGATGTGAGCAGACCCACCAGACTCTGCCATGACTTGAGGGGCTGTGCGGGTGAGGTCAAGAAGACTCGAACTATCGACTGAATGTTGGTCCAACGGTCTTCCGGGGGTTGTGCCAACTGTTGAAGTGTGTCGAATACTGCCCCGATGAACTGACGGCATTGAGCCGGTTCCAACTCTGACTTCTGAGGATGAGGAATGAAGCCGAGATGTTGAAGGATGAGTAGAACGAATCGGATCTGAGCGTTGAGCAGAGACTTGTCCTGAGCCCAGATGAAAATGTCGTCTATGTAAACTTCTATGTGAATGCCCCGTAGATGCAGGAACGCTATGGCTGGTGCTGTGATGCGGATGAAAAGCCATGGTGCGATGTTGACTCCAAACGGGAGCACCTGCCACTCGAAACGTTGACTGAAGCGTAGGTATCGACGGTGTCGAGGATGAATGGGTATGTGCAGATAAGCGTCTTGTAGATCGATGGAGGCCAGCCAATCCCTGTGATGTAGACGGGCCCGGATTGATGAAATCGACGTCATCTTGAAATGCGGAGGTGGTGACAGGTATAGCTTGTTGAGACATCTCAGGTCGATAATCATACGCATCTGGTCGGAATTCTTTTTCGGAACCAGGAAAACACGGCTGTAGAAACCGACTGTGTTCTCGGCCTGAGGTAACTCTCTGACTGCACCTTTTGTGATGAGTGGGGTGATGGATGAGAGAAGTGTCTGAACGTGTCCTGAAGGAACTGGTAGCAGTGATGGACGAGGACGGGATATGAGCACGGGATGGTCCTGGAAGGTGAAGCGAAATCCCTCTCTTAATGTCCTTAGAATCCATACATCGTCTGTAATGAGCTGCCAATTTTCCCAGAAATGCTGCAGACGGCCTCCGACGATAGGATGAGTGAAATGACGGAAGGCGGGCAGACGAAAGGAATGAGTACTGTCACATGTTGGAGGCACCTCTGCCTCTGCCTCTACCTCTACCTCTGGGGGCTCCGCGTCGACGTCCACGGGTAGCTGAAGGCTTGGCAAAGGGACGAAAATTATCCGAAGTAGTCTCTCGTGAAGTTGTCTTCTGAGCTGAACCTCAATTTCTCTGGTTAGATGCAGTCGAGGCAGGAGCTGAGCGACGAGAAGCAGCGGCCAGAAGTCTAGATGTTCTCTCCTCCCGAATACCAGGCATGATAGACTGAATTGCGTTGTTGAACAAAAACTTGGAATTCAACGGCTGGCGGATCAAGGTGTTTTGAGCAGATACTGGACTTTCCGCTTTAGTATTACGTAAGATTGCCTTGCGCTGAGATTGAAGAAGGACAGCTTACAAGAAAGCGGAAGCCTCGATCACATGGCAATTAGACCTGTTCAGTGTATAAAAACATCCCCGTAGGTAGGCTTGATGATCGGGAGATAGGAGAACATTACCCTTCGGCTGACGTATGGAAGGGTCAAATACTAGACGAGATGCAGCGGACAGGAACCAATCAGTATATGACGTGATCCGTTGAATGGCGATGAACATCTCTTGAAAACGCTCCACTTCCTTGGCTGTAAGTGGGGTGGTAGTTTTGGTGGTTTTCACGATTTGGTCGAAGTCCAAATCCAACATGGGGGGTTTGCCTGCAGTAAGTAACTCCGTCTGGCCTGTGCATAGTCGTACCAGGCTTGGTCGGGCCAAGAAATACAGTCGAGGCACGTATTTTTCCTATAACAGATATGCATCTTACAGGAAAAACAAAGGGAATGTAAATCCAAACTTGACCAAGATTGTCTGCAAGATGTGCAGCGCTTAGTATTCCTAGTTGTTTTAGACATTGTTTTACAATGCTGTATACTAGAGATAGACTGATTTTCCCTATCAAGATAGGCAAAAAAAAATCAAAATCTAATTCTTAGCAGAGCTCTATTCTAAACACGTCCACACGCTGTGGCTGTAGGAAGAAAAAGGATTTGGGGAAGTGCGTTTGGGCGCAGGCGCGGTGTAACCTATTGGCTGAGGCTCCAGAGGGTGAGAATTTTTAGTCTACAGCAGAATCTCAAAGGAGGATTAGGGCAACACTATAGCAGGTGTAGATTTGAGCAATAAATTACAGGCTTTTCATACTTCTTCTGAAACATATATTGTTTCTTTTGTATCACTCAAGAGGTGTTGTAGATCTGTAAGTTTGAACAAATAGGACAGCACATGACTCGAAAATGGCGAGTTACGTTGGGGTTATGTCTGTAGAGTTTAGCTGATTGGCTGATGACATCACGTGGTGTTGATTTCCCTCTTATAGTTGCCGAAAGTAGGCTGGAGATGGATACACACGATCCCAGGGTCAGTCTTACCGCGTATAGATGACCCAGATGGTTACAGGTTGAACTTAACAATTCTCTCTCAAACGGCTACATTCTCCAAATGCATTCTCAGTACTGATGTGACTAAACAATTCATAACACGGAACAAGAGATTTTCCATTTTTTTTTTCAGTTTTCTTGAAGATTTAATGTAGCTTTCAACAACCTTTCAGTCATATTGCAACTGAAGGTACCGTATTTCAGAAAGTTGTACAGCATGAATTACTAGTAATTTGTGACATACTCTACCAGATTAGCCTGGAAAATCCCTCTCCGAAGAGGACTATGATAATCCCTCTAATAATTCAATCCCCCATCAAACTTCAATCACCTCAAATTTTGGATACAAAACCGTATCGGTGTTCCTAATAAATTTAATCACCCTCTAAAATCATTGAAATAACAAAGAAATAATGGATAATATGCTTGATTATGAACCATTTTGTCAACTTTCTGTTCTAACATGTCTAATAAATTTGATCACTCCCAGATTTCAGTTGGGAAATTTCACTTCCTGTGATTGAATTATTAGAGGGATTACCGTACCGTAGGATTACTAATGTTGTTTATCCAGAAAAAAAAAACACAACACAAATCTCTACACAAAATATAGTTTTATTGATAACCAGTCTGTACTGGAAAACTGCCCCTGCATATCTTGATTGGCAGAAAAAAATAAAGCATCCACATTCATGACATTCAGTCCCAGTCGTGACTTCCCCTATGCCTTCCTTCACCCCCTGCTTTGAACATCAGAATGTCAATACTGAAAAATGTTTCTATTTGAATAGAAAGCAGAAAAATCATGATGAAACTGCATCCATTTAGGACACAGATAAGTGAACAAAAAAGACTTGCTATATGACAAGTTGACATGTCCAGAAATCTTCCCAGTAGATCTAAACCCTGACAACGTTTTATTCCTCTCACAATGATGTGGTGAAGTTCGCATGCATTCATCTACATGGCAGGTGTCAATTATCCTGAAATTTAACATCGCTTAAATAATACAACATAAATTTGTCAACAGATAATACAGGTGCCTCTGCAACGCGTTTAAGTCCTGTGTGTAACCGGACGCACAAAATTAAAGGCTTACACGACTGACTGCCAGTGTAGGGAACTCGCGTTGACAATTAAATTTAGGCAGGGTAATTTAATCGCATTATCATCCCCATCTGCCATTTAAATTTCATGGATGTACATTGCACCATGGGATACATGGATGAACATTGCACCATGGGATAGAACAGGGCTAAATCGTCATCAGGTTTCAGGTCTATAGACATCTGTTACTCCGAAACACATATCACCATCCTTGGATTCTATATGAAACTGGCATCAGCAAAATTCCCACATCTCTTCGATTTTCCAATAGGCCATCTTTCTGCTTCAGATAAGGGAAACATCTCTCCTATGTCTGTCACATATCAGCAAATTTATGACCATTGCACTTAAACAGAACCGACAAATTCCACCCTATTTTTCTGAAGAAATTTCATGCAGATCCTTCTTTGACATGTTCTCAAGTACATGTGTATGAAGCGTTCCAACGGGATTAAAGTGTCACTGCGGCAGTTGTGTAAATATCTGTCATATTCAAGATAACAATGTGAATAATAAAATGTAATAAAACTTTTCCTCAACATTTCACTCGTATTCTCTCTCAGAGCATTCAAATGCAACTTTCTACTGTGGCAGAGAAGTCTTCACAGTCACATTTGATGTCAGAGATGACGGTAATGACGTCATACTTCAAGCGTCCTACACTGTCTGTCGGACTTCACAGCAATGTGGAGAATGGAATAGATTTGTGACAATGTAGCTCTGACCATAATAATTCCTTGTGGTGCTGTGGACTACAATAACATTAATAACTAAAAAAATTAATTTCGTAAAACACAAAACGGGGTATAAATCCTATAATTTAGAAGATTATCTTGAATATGACGTAGATTTGCAAAAGTACGACAGTTACACTTTGAACCCAAAAAATGATGAATATGACGGTTTACGAATTCGCAAGCACATCCACACTGACAATCACCGCAACTGATAACTGTTCATAGTAATTGTAATATCGTACTGGTGATCGGAAAATAGCTGGAAATATCTTCCACTATGCACTGGAATTCCTGAGACAGTACATTTCTGTTTTCGATTATGTCGTTATTTATTTGACGAGGGAATCGATCATTTGGATTTTTTCATGATATTTCCCACGGCCGAGATGATGGTAGTTTTGGATCCTGTTGCGCTCGCGGTGCCACTTGACGCTCCAGGATTGGACGTCGACGATATCGTCCGTGACCCTGACCCAGATCCCGACCCCGGTAGAGCATCCCATTTGCTTTTCCTCTTCTTCTCATCTGGAATCGAAAACGAAAATTTATTCAGCAAGGTGGTACAGTGAAATCTGTATAAACAGGATCATATGGACGGTTTTGACAGGGTTCTGGCTTATCAAGATTCAAACTATTTAAAATGTTAAGCATTGGGAACCTGCAGCATAATGCCGGTATTTAGAGGTTGGTCAGTTTACTCAGGTGTCAGTGTTCACAGGTTTTAATGTATATGGTACAGAAACTTGCACTACAGGGAAAGACAATCCATACTCAGTACTTCAACATATTACAAGAATCAACAGATTTTGTTAAAATTCATAACATACAGTGAAACCTGTGTGTACCGACCATGCTTGGGACCAGATTGTAATGTCAGTTTGACAGGGTTCTGATTTATCAAGGTTCAAAATACTATAAATTTAAGTATTGGGAGCTGGGACCATGGATAATGTTGGTATTTAGAGGTTGGTCGGTTTACTCAGGTGTTCAAATCCAAATCGAAGATATCAGCAACCTTGCTGATGATAACCATGTTTTTTTAAATAATAAGAATGTTTCTGAAAGATGCAGATTGTATAAGTAACCACAGTGATGGATAATTGGACTTAAAAGCTGTGAAGCTATTTAGGCATACAAGTAAACTCACTGGTGGTGCCTGTTTCAGTACTTACTTGCATGAAATTGATAAACTAAAGATTTTTTACATTGAAATGCAAGACCTTTGTTCCATTAAAATGACTATTTACGTCTGAACAATTCATTAAAGTTTTGAGGACAATCTTCAACGAATATAATCCTTGATCACTGTATTAGCATGTGGCGTAAATGAAATTGTGACAAACTTTTTGCAAGTATGACCTACATGTATTTGCATGCAATGCCATGATGTTCGTTCAAGAGTAAATAATTTAGCTTTTTTATCAATCACACAATTTGTAATATATATTATTTACCTACCTAACAAATGATCGGCTGTGCTCTTTTTGGTGGCTACAACAAATTCTACCTGAAATCCAAATCAATGAAATGGTGAAAGTAATGAATTCTTATAGCTTCAATCCACACATGCTATATTGATGGTAAGTAATACTTGTACATCTGTTGCAAAATCACACACACCAAAAGGGGTGTGGTCATAGTGGAATACTTACAGAGACTCATTTTGAATATAGGCATTAAATAACACTGGGCGTCAGAGCAGTCACTTTGATAGAAAAAGGAAGTAATTACGATAAATACTATATACAATTTTTGTCAGCTGCTCAAAAAAAAAAAAAATATATATATATGAAGCTGCGCATCTGGAAACCCCTCGGCTCTGGGCGCCAGCCATTCATAATGTATTCAATTTGAACCAAGATGTCAGGAACACCAAGCAGTCAAGTGACAAATATACAGATTATCAAAAAATTTGCAATTAGAAATGGCCCGTACGGTTTCCATCCAATCAGAGAAACCGGTATTCATTACACACATCTCCTGATGCATCGATGATGTATACCAAATTTTGTATCAGAGACACAGATCATTAATGATTTTGCATAAATTAAAGATGGTCGCCCATCCTTCCCACCACTCAGAGCAACTGATGTGGTTATTCATCTCTTGATGCATTGATGCTATACACCAAGTTTCGTATAGAACACTGAAATGGTATCAGAGATATTGCATAAATTAAAGATGGCCATCAAGCTTTCCACCCAATCAGACAAACCAGAATTGTCATTTATCGTAAGTCTCTTGATGCATTGATGATGTATACCAAATTTTACATCAAGCACTTGAACGTTATCAGAGATAGAGATCATTAATGATTTTGCATAAATTAAAAATGGCTGCCCATCCATCCCGCCACTCAGAGGAACTGATGTGGTTATTCATTGCAAGTCTCTTGATACATCGATGCTGTATACCAAGTTTCGTATAGAACACTTAAATGGTATCAGAGATATACATCATTAAAGATTCTGCATAAATTAAAGATGGCCGCCAAGGTTTCCTCCAAATCAGGGAACTGGTTTGTCATTCCTTTGAAGTTTCTTGATGCATCGATATCTATACCAAGTTTCACACTGAACAGCGAAATGGTACCCGATATACACAACATTAATGGTTTCGCATAAATTAAAGATGGCCACCAAAGTTGCCACCCAATCGGGTCCAGTTTCAATAGGGTTCTTGGTCATGAGCATATGGATGTGCACAGCAAGTTTGGTGTGTCTAGGGTAAGTCGCACTAAACATACCTTGGTAACGAGAAAGCTGTGATGGTTTCGCATACATTAAAGGTGGCTGCCATAGTTTCCAACCAATCGGGTCCAGATTCAATAGGGTTCCGAGTCACGAGCATATGGATGTGCACAGCAAGTTTTGTGTGCCTAGGGTAAGTCATTCTAAAGATACCGTGGTAACGAGAAAGGTGTGACGGACAGACGGACGGACGTACATGACGACAATACCCTTCGGGCCGAGGGGTAAGAAATGGAAAAGATAAATGAACACAGTGCCTAATGCGACACCGAAAAGAGAGCGCCATGATGCCAGAACTCTACACTGCTTTCAAAGCAGTGCACGACATCGAAGGCCATGATGTTTGGAATGTCTTGACCTAATAAAACGACGTACCATCAAGGACTTTCTTCAGTTCCCATTTCTGTTTGTTTTTCAGCAGTTAAGGATGTCCGCTGGTGGTAAATCAAAGTAATTAACTTTTTAAATAATGTGTGTTGTTGTATTCATAATTGTGTATTGGAAAAACAAAGAAAAAAATATAGGTTGGTGTGCATTTTTTAGCTGTAGGCAACGTCAAGTGGACTGCCCCATGCTCAATTTGATAACCCAGAAATCATAGGGAATAGCCCTAGTTTTGAAGCATATTCATGAAAAAATCATATAAATAGTATTTAACTTTTTCTTATATTCTAACTGTTTGCAGATAATCACATTGTCTATCAAAATTTATCAAATTGGATGGATGTTGGTGTGCAAAAGTCTCGGCTAGAAGGCTTTTAAAGGAAATCCCTATATCTTAACCTAGGAAAAGGAGATAACCCAATAGGAAAAACAGGCAAAATGGCTGCCAAAGCCAAAAACCACCAGCGGACATCCTTAATGACTAAAACTGGACTTCTAAAGCAGTCACATAGAAAAGTAACTACCATAATTACTTACTTTTTCCACCAATTTGACAGCATTGCCCTCGAGTATTATTTACTGTACATTTTCATTAACTCTTTTTAAGAACACGTGTGTCCCACATATATATGTAATTTGACAAAGTTTTGCATACATGGAAAAGGGAATTAGGTTTGTAAAGAAAGAATCAACAAAACGTTATCTAGTAAATAAATGCTTTTCTGATTGAAGCTATTTCAACATGTTCAACATAGGACTAAAATGACTTCGGAAACATTGGACAGTCTGATGAAGTTTTATTCCACATTTTCTTCAGCAGACAATGAAATTTGCTTGCTTGTTCCTGAACTATATCAATATGATCTATAACTGAATTGAATCAACTCTCACCACAGTGAAGTATCAAGAAGTAATTTATAGATAATGCGTTACTGGTGAAGAAGCATACTTCGATGAGTTTAGGTTCAAAGTTTCAGATTGAGATTCCGTTACCTTTGTGCGCTCTTTCCTTTCTTTTTCCCTTTTCTCCATTTCTGTTTTCTGTCTTTTATCTGTAAATTGACAAGATACACATAACACCAGTAAAATTGTTGAAATGACTAATGGAATCATTAATCAGCTGGAGAAGTCTCTCAATTTTTGAGGATGTCTTACAAAAGAACAATACTAATACATGTATGGGCAAAGGAAGTGGGCTTCTGTTTCTAGTCATGGCTCATCTCACAACGTGGTACAGTTTTGCAACTTCCAAAATTATTTTAAGGCAGTGATTTGCAAAGAATGTCAAAAAAGTTTCTAATATGGTAATCCCTCTAATAATTCAATCACAGGAAGTGAAATTTCGCACAGTAGAGTCAGGGAGTGATCAAATTTATTAGAACAGAAAGTTGACAGAATGGTTCAAAATCATGCAGATATGTAATCCATTATTTCTTCAATATTTCAATGATATTAAAGGGTGATCAAATTTATTAGAACAGCCGATTTGAATTTTGTCCCCAAATTTGGGTTGACTGAACTTGGATGGAGGGAATGAATTATTCGAGGGATTACCAGACGAAGATTTTCTGACACCCAACGTAACATGGCAGACACATTCAACAACGATTTCTCTCGAAACTGATGTTGAAAATGTTGCCTGAAACTCTTCTACTGACCAATACTGGCTTAACACTACTGTCTTGTAAGCGCTCCTATGAAAGCTGACTCGTCATCATATGAAGACGTTGATTTGATTGTTTGAAGCGTGTGATTTGCTAATGGATTGGTCTAAAAATCAGAAGCCCAGCCTATCCGGAAGAAGACGGAACAAATCTCAGTTCTTGTATAATCAAATCAATGTCCCCACTAGTTACACAAGAAACATTGCGACAAAACCATTTTCATAGGAGCTCTTACGAGGCTGTGAATACAAATGCTCCTATGACCGACTCTCCCTGAAAGAACTTTGAAGAAGGATCTCACCTAAAGCATCATAGTAGGAATCTTTATCCCAGGAATGCGGATCATAGAGTTCCT